>MPVS01000390.1:0-25916 GCA_001931775.1 Fomitopsis pinicola
TGAGTTTGACGACCGTCAGGGTACGAATACCAGTAACGGCGTCCAGAAGGCAATGCGGTGGGGGGTCGACGATCATCCCCTGGTCCCATTCGAGCCTCGATAGTCGGGTTGTTTGAGAAATGATGTGCGACAGTCGCACCATCGTCTCAAGGCCCGGAGGGTCTTCTCGGTCTCGGTTATCCTGCGAGGGTCTCGGTTTAGGCCATGATGCGATGTTGATGCTAGTCAGGTACTGTGGACGCAAGCCATTGCGCGCGATGCACCTGCAGAAAGAGTCGAGAGCCTCCTTCGTGCAGTTACTGATATCGGCGTGGGCCAAGCGATGTCGCATTGCAGCCTCGTGTACCGAAGTACATGTCAAGGCAAGGGGAAGGGCGTCCTTCGGTTCGATGTGGGATAAGATCGCATGGATCACGTCGAGATCGAGCTGCAGGAAAGGCATGGTTCGCCCCCGCGCGCTGCTTTAATTTGCTCTTCACTGGCAGCAGATCTCACCATATGCGTGCGTTAGTCTGCCATTATTACCATGCAACGAGTTGCGAGGCTGACCTGTGATTGGTCTTGTACAGATGCGTAGGGCACCACTAGTTGGATTCCTATGCTGGCGACGGAGGTGTATGCCGCTGTCGGTGAATGGTGACCACTAGTAAGTTACTATAGAACCCGAGATTGGATTGAGGGGTGATGGTAATAGTCGGTAATTATGCTATCAATATGTATTATTTAGAGCGTGGGTAAGACTCGCGTTTTCGAAGTAAGTAGATACGTTATCAAAATGATCGGGTCATCCGGCCCGGCGGTCGAGAAATCTACACTCGTCGGTGGCTACACCGCGACTCATCCTGGCCGTCTCCCTCCGTGTCCCTACCATGTCTGTCGATATGCTCTCCTTTCTCTCCACGAAAAGCGTAGACAGCATCCTTTCTACCCATCCGAACCGACTATTCTCGTCAGCGGGATGCAGTATCCCCTCCGAATGGGCTTCCTGGTGGGCGTGGGCTGGCGATGTGGAAGGCCTGGCGGATAATGTTGGCAGAACACATACTGTCGAAGCAGCGGAGCCGAAGTGGCTACTTGTGATGCGCTACTACTCGCAGAAGAAAGAAGACAACGATTCGGCTTGGCTGTCGATTCCAGACGAGGTGCAGTCGCTCGTCGATGCAGCGCGGCGGATGCAGCTGTCTCGCGAGATGGATGAGATCGCATTGTCGGTTTGTCTCTTTCCACTAGTTTGCAACTAACTGATACTGAACATGTGCGCCTCGAATGAAAGGCATGCTCCTACGCTTGACATGCAGTCACGTCACGGTTTGTCGAATATGTCTGTGCCATCGGAAGAGCGGATACTCGGCATGTCACCGAAGAAAGCACACGAGATCGTTCGCATGTCAGCCTACCTCTCAAAGCTTCTCGCTACGTCCCCCGAACTAGTGAGGATCAAGCATGCGGTAGATGTGGGGGCAGGGCAGGTTCGTGAGTCTTTTCTCAGAGCTCGTTGTAGGCATGGTGCCCCATGTCTTTCCGATGCCCCTCGTTGCGTAGCTCTCCCAAATCGCGCGACATTGCACATAGATGATTGCTCTGCTTATTCTGTTTCAACAAAATAGCTGACGACTCGGCGGATTAGGCATACCTTTCCCGCGCCATGAGGGATCGGTTAGGCCTGGATGTGCTCGCCCTAGACTGGAGCGACGTTCAGAGCAAAGGCGCCGCTCGCAGGGAAACGATGGGACCCAAGAAACGGAAGAAGGCCCTGGAACATCCGACGAAGCCGTGCGACGTCACGCTTGACGTTGGGAATGAAGACATACGTCCAAGAGCGCAGACCCACGAGTCTTCCGGCTCATTGGCATATAAGATCCTCGAGATTCGCTCAGATAGTCTGTTACGCGCGGTCGACGAGTGGTCCGAGGAGATGCGAACGCCACGGCCTTCCGGTTGTTCACCTCTACCGATGCTGTTCGTAGCCTTGCATGCATGCGGCTCCCTGACGCCGAACATTCTGCGTGCTTTCATTTCGCGCCTACGAGACAACGAAGGGCGGGAGAAATGGCATCCTCGCGCGGCCGTGATCATTGGGTGCTGTTATAACCTTCTGGAGTCTGGTGGTGAGTACTGGTGCACCTCCGCTCGGTACTCGTCTAACTGCCATGCTTCGCTGCAGACTTCCCTCTGTCACGAAAGTTGGCGGAATTATTCAGACAACGATCGGCCGCCATGTTCACGCCGAACCATTTTCACCTAGCTACCCAGAATCCCGGTCAATGGCTCCGCACCAAGGAGACACTTGCCGCTGCGACTCTCGCTATCCGCAAGGTGGTATGGCGGGCGCTTCTGCAGGATATACTCGAGAAGCACGGTCTGGTCTCCACACCTGCAGCACCCGAGGGACGCGACTTGATGCTGGACGAGACCGCCGTCATCAATGGCGAAACACCTGCTCTCCGACGCTTGGGTAGGCTCAATGATTCGGCTTACTCGGATTGGGCGACGTTCGTAGCGCGAGCGCAGGAGCGCCTTGGCGTTGTATTTGAACCGGCTTTGTGCGAGAAGGACCCTTCGATGGAGAGTCGGCTTGAGGTGTTCCAAGCTTTGCGTTGCATACTAGGACCGGTGATCGAGAGCCTGATCCTGCTGGATAGGAAAGAATGGCTGCAAGATGAATTGAAGGTAGGACTTGATTGGTGAAGTTGCACCATCCGCTCTCATATGGACGCGAATTGCAGGGCACAAGCATGGACGTGCAGCTGGTCAACCTTTTTGACCAGGCCTCTGGTAGCGCGCGAAATGTCGCAATAGTCGTTACACCTACACCAAGCGGGGAAACCCCCGGTTAGTTGGTTCGACTCATGGATGTGCTCGCAGCTTATGCGTTTCAAATAGAATAGACGAAAGCAGCACAAATGGGCCATTACAAAGTTGAAAGCTATTACATCAGTAAGAGATATCGATACGATGTCCTTCAAAGAGCGGTGTTCTGACAGCCTCGCCCGACCATTGACACGAATCCTAGATGCGGTGGACCCCGCGGGGGTAAGAAACTGAGAACAGTGTGCGTTGCTTTCTATGGCGACGTGATCACACGCGACTTCGCGCGTCGCTCGCTGAGACATGCTTGCATGGTTATAACACTGATAGCCAATAATACTTGACATGCAATTCTGACACTGTGAAGAACGGCAGTCAGTCCTACTGGCAGCCTTCCCAGAGACAACGTTATATGCAGGCCCACCCTTCCCGAGCATCGTGAGCAGCCTGACTTCGGCCACAAGTGCCTGCGGCTGCTCGTGCGCGGTGAAGTGACCTTGGGCCGAGTATGGTATGTTTCTGAGCAAGGTGCGCCCTGCGGTGGAAATGGGGCATACAAGGTCGGTAGGAATGAATAGGTGGCAGACGACACTGCTGTTCTTCCAGGACACTCCCATACAGCCTCCGCCCAGCGTACGGGGAGAGTGCACGATGCCGACCAGCTCGAGCGATTTGAGCCCTGCGATGATCCGCTTCGCACGCCCTCACGATCTTCGGGGGAAGGTGGGAGGCGGAGCTGGATCGTTAGAACGTGGAGAGGTAGCGACTCGATGTTCGCTAATGAGCGTCCCGTGGACACATGAATTAACGACATCCGCTGGACATGAGTACGCAGCTTACTATGAGTACGTCCGGCAGATAATCAGGAAAAGCGCGAGTTGCATTCAATTGAAGGATTCGCAAGGCATTCGTCTGTGCAGCTGCCCACCACAGCAGTCGAAGTATGCTGACAGAGCGGCGGGCGACGCATTTGCAACCATGTCCGTCTTCCTGTCATAGAGCGACTCAGCGAAGTGATCCTAGGAGTACATGGCCAGTTGCATATGGTGTACTGGGCACGAAAGGAAGATGTCTGCTCTGATGGTTACGAAGTCCAGGCGATGACATTCGGGAGGCGTAGAGCTGTCTGTGAGACGGAGGATCCGGACGCGGAGAGTACGGACGTTTGGGAACGCCAGATCTCGAAGGGTATTGCCAAGATGACCATTGAACACTGAGAGCGTATGAACGTGGGGCCAGACGGTGTGCCGTTCAATAGCTTCGGAGATGTTGAGGACGTGGTACAGTAGTACTAGTGCCAGTGAGGGAGTTCACGAAGTGGTGCGGCTGCCGTGGTTTGGCCGCTCTCCTTCGCGGGTTACTTCTCTCCACCTCGAACCGTAGTACACGTAACTGGCAGGGCATACAGGAGAGTATCTGCGAGACGAAATCCCAGTCTACATCGCGCATGTCGAACGCGTGAACGCGTGCAGCGAAACAATGTATGCTAGCGCATCTGCAAATGAGAGACAGGCATCAATAGCGAGCTTGACCTGGCTAGCAATGTACAGCTCGCGCAGAAAATGCGCACGGCGGATGACCGCAGCCAGAGAGCTGAATGGGGGGACCACCTTGTCTCACACATTGTAGATGCGTAGGGACTTCAAGTAGAGAGGCCTAATGTCGGGATAGACGAGCAAGTAGAGTAGTTGCAAAAGCTTCGGATGCGATTGTGTCCTCGGTACTAGCGCATGCCTCGGATGGTGAGTTGGGACAGGGCTCGTCGTAGAGTGCAGACTCGGAGGGAGCGACAAGTAATGCGAGCTCGAGCTTGAGTGCGCCCTCTTGGTCAACAAGCGACAAAATGAGCTCGGCGACGTCGTCGTTGATTGCGGAGAAGGACTTTATTATGTATCTGAGCATGGGGGTGCCAGTGGTATCGGTGTTCGAGAACATGAAGCTGATGTTAGGAAAGTCCTAGTCTCCCGTAGGCAGACCCAAAGAAGAGGGGAGGGACGGTCTTCTAAGGGTCTGCTTCAAAACGCGCCCTCGAGATATTAGGGACAGCCCTCGAGCGACGCATTCTGTGATTGCCGAGTAGTGCCGGTGGCTGCGGCAAGCATGCCGGTGGCTGTCACTAGATCTATTTCAGATATAATGTACTCGAGGAATGAACTGTACAGTCTGTACTACTGATTGCTATCGCGGCCGGGGGTCGTACAAGTCGGAAGGGAGCCCTGCTGTAGCCGCCGAATCCCGCTCTCCCAGACGTTGCCTGTGCTCTCACCATTAGGGAAAACGAAGGCCGCGATCGTGAACTACACTCAGTCCGTAGTCGTACGGGCGCCGAACTCCGAAAGTCTCGTGCCTCACATTTGGTGGGTATAGATGTTGACTGTATCAAGGGCCCTCGTACCTCGGGCCCTTAGACAATGTCTATGGACAACTGTAGCCAGGCTGACCACACCCTTCATGCGATGTCGGACAGACCTCTCCGAGGATCAGATTCGTGTTACAACCAGCCGAGAGGGATGGCTAGAGGGACAAGGGGCAGCGGTTTTGGACCTGCGAAAGTCCTCGTCAGGGGGCTTAACCACTGCCCCGACCGTCCGCTCCTCCGGTGCCACTTAGGCACCTACCATTCAAGCCTGAAGCAGTGAGAGTACCGGCAGGGGACTGTCTAGCACCTGGCTCACTGCTCAAGTCAACGACGTGCCCGTCACCTCCTCGCATGCACGCTGCGACGCAGGGGCTTACTGCCTTGACTCACCGCAGGGATGGTGGTAACAAATGGGTTGGGTGGGTGGGAGATGGGGCATCACCTCAACGCTGCCACATCCACTCACTGCCACCGCACGCCATTTCTGCACGTGCGATGGTTCTTCTCCGGCACCATGCGGTAGTCTCATACCAAGACCCTCCGCGCGGCGCTAACCTACACCATGCGGTAGGCCGTCCATAGATATTGAAACAGACTAGGAAAGTCCGTACTGCCGCCGGCCTGGGGAAGGCGCTTGCACAGAGTGATGATTATGTAATCATGTGTTACAACCTCACGAGGTTTTTGTATCGATTTGTATGGATCGCACCCAGTACCGGTACCCCCACGGCCCCGTATGTAAGTATGTCGAGCAGCGAATTCGAAGACTTTGTGGGATTCTTTGAAAGGAGACTTGTACGGCGGATATCTCCCGTTCCGCTGCGCAATCATCACAAGGATGATGTGGTAAGTTCACGGTGTTGCGTCCCCGCTGTGGCAAGAGATAAACAGAGCCGCCGGCCTGCCGCATCAGCAACCAGCAGCCGCACAAAAACAGCTCAAATACCGTATAGGCATCGCTGAAAGCTAGGTGAACTGACTTCACAGGTACCCCGCTTGCAATCAGGATGGAAACGCGAGCTCCGTGGAAGGTTGGCATGCATCTGGCCACTGGCACCTTGGGCAGCTTGTTCTCGGACGTGGCTGCGCCGAACGATGGTATCCTAGTACCTGGATGGCATAGGTCGGTGACCATCCTTTCGAGACTTGACCTTAATGCTCACACGCGCACTTGTCCAGCATTTCAGAGGCGTTGCTGGCAATCCCACTCCTCATAACGGCTGCATCGCTGCTAACCTTCGTTGGCATTGCTTCATGCGCGAAGATAGTCAATAAGGCATGTCAAGTCTCACTCAAGCGGTATGTATACGCTGACGATCCTTATTCACAGCGTGAATCAAATGGTCGTCAGACTGCTCCTCTATTGAGAAATTCTAGCTTTGCGGACTGGCTTGTCGAGCGCGGAGGGCCGGCCATTTTCACTTGCAATGTCACTCGAACTTCGTCTTGCCTTGTGCTTTTCGCTTTGTCTGCGGTGATAGCTGCTCGACAACGACCTCACGCACCAGGGCTACAGGACATTTTCAGCACATTAGCTCTTGTGGGCATGCCCATCTCTTACGTGAGCGGACTGTACACACTCTGTCGGATGCCAGCTCACCTCCATCCGCAGCTTTACGCGTCTGTTCTAGCTATTTTGGTGACCCTCCTCCGCGTGCGGCAGAGCGTAGTGATCGCGCGACACTTAAACGCCGTGCTTCTCTCAAGTTGGGCTGTATATGTCTATCGGGACATATGGCCTCTAGCTACGGTCACGCTGCAACCCTTGGATGCTTCCGAGGGAAGTTTGTTCTGGGTTCGTTTTGCCTTGCTCACGATTGCTGGCGCCGTAATCCCCCTTGTGGTTCCTCACCCCTACATACCCCTCGATCCTGCGGTAAGTGGAGCTGGCATGCGTAACTGTAGTAACTCACAAATGTCCACAGAACCCTTGGCCTCATCCTCCGGCGGAACAGACGGCCTCATGGCTGTCGTTCATCTTCTGGTACTTCGTTGGGGATACCATTCGGGATGCGGCGCACGTTGACCACCTGTCGCTCGACATGTTGCCACCCATCGCGGATTTCGACGACGCGGAAAATCTCATGAGGCAAAGCTTGCATGTATGTCAGCCGTACTCTCTGTCAAGTCCCAGCTTAGCGAGCTTGCAACAGGAACTCGATCCCCTCGAAACAAAGACGAGGCGCCATCTTGCTTTCAGATTGTGGAGGGTGTGGTGTAAGTGGCAGGTGAACTCGCCTCGTTTCGTATCGTGCTGAACGCGTCGCGTAACAGATCTTCAGATTATCCAGATGGCGTTCCCCCTTGCGGCCTGTGTGCGCTGATATCGTTGCCTCTGAGTCCACGCATCTGATGACTTGCCCTATAGACGCTACTCAAGTTTGTCGCCCCACTCAGCATCAGATACCTCTTAGAGTGAGTGACACTTGTCCATAGTAGTCGTCCTTTTGTTGACTCCTCCCAGCTACGTCGATGCCGGTGGCCGAACTGCGTTCGTGCGCCCTTGGTTCTGGATCGCGGCGCTTTTATGCGGCCCTATCCTGAGCGACGTGTGCCACCAAGGTTATACCTACCTTGTTGTTCGTGTGGCAGTATGTTTGCATGCTACGCATCTGCTGACCGTTCACGCTCTCAGAACCGGCTCGCGACTCACGCTGAGGCTGTCATCACGCAACTCATCTTCAACCACGCGCTGCGGATACGAATGAAGGCGGAGGTATCGGACGCCCCCTCTACCAAGGACGGCGTTTCCTCCTCTGAAGCCCAAAGCGGCAAGCTGAAGAACCTAACCGGGAGGGTCAACAACCTTGTGACCTCCGACCTCGCGTCTATCAGGGTTGGCTGGGACTTCCTCTACCTTGGTATGCTCGTCTGTCTGTGTTTCCCTGTAAAATCTCATCTCACCTGTCGCAACAGTTGTCAAAGCTCCTCTAGAATTCTCTTGCTGTATTTGGTTTCTGTATGCGATTCTGGGTTGGAGGTATGACATGAGAACCCTATACGTGGGCGTAGCGCGCTGATGTTACAAAAAGCGCTCTCGTCGGTCTGGCAACTATTGTGATACTACTCCCTGCACCAGGAAAGACGTCTAGCCTGATACACGACGCTGAAGTGGAGAGGATGAAGAGGGTGAGCACTTCTGATTCCCTCTCCAACATCAGTCGCTCACTTTCTACAGACGGATGCTCGTGTTCAGACGATCGCTGAAGGTAACGTATGTGCCTGCCTAGAGGGCGAGCGTCGCTGAATGGAATCGTAGCTATGCACGTCGTTCGCATGATCAAGTTCTTTGCCTGGGAGAAGCGCATCGAGAGTCAACTCGCTGAAAAACGTAACGAGGAGCTCGCCTGCATCAAGCGATCGAAGTTGTTGACCATCGTCAACGTCAACATCAAGTACGTTTGCTCTGAGTCTGATTTATCTAAGTGTGTTTCTTACATGTCCGCGGTACAGCGACCTCATACCCTTGGTGACGATGGCGGTCACCTATGCTACCTACGTGAGTCCATTGATCTTGAGCCTTCAAGTATGCTCATCGTGTGCTATGTAGACATTGGCCATGAAGCGTCCACTGACAGGTGAGGACCTGCGTTTGTACAGCGCTCATTGATAGCTTAAACAACATCTGCTAGCGTCCATTGTGTTCTCTTCCATAGCAGGTACGCCCGTTCAGTCTGTGTATTGGGGGGATTGAAACACTGGGAGCTCAACGTACCGCAGTCTTTGATACGTTCACCGCTTTGATGCACATCATGATGAGCTTGATTCCTGGGTACATATCAGGTATGTTCTGTCCATTATTTGGTATACCGATGCAAAACTCAGGAATCGTTGTTTGTAGCGAAGGTTTCCCTGGATCGCATGAATGACTTCTTGCACAATGTCAGCCTTACGTTCGAGGACAATCATTTGTACTGACAGCGTCGTACAGACTGAACTTCTCGATGACTCAACTGAGGGATCTGACCGAGACCTCAGCGATATACACACCGTTGACGGCGGAGAAGAAATCGGAATCCGGCATGCAGCATTCACCTGGTCTCGAGATAATCCTTTGGAAGCTCCAACATCAGGAGTGGGCCAACGGAACTTCGTTTTGCATGTCGACGAGGAGGTGCTTTTCAAGCGAGGTCGCATCAACCTCGTCGTTGGCCCGACCGGGTCCGGGAAGACCTCCCTGCTGATGGCCTTGCTTGGGGAAATGCACTACATCCCATCAGCCAGTGATTCTTTCTGCAAGCTTCCACGCGTAGGCGGGGTCGCCTATGCCGCTCAGGAGTCGTGGGTGCAGAACGAAACGATCAGGGTGAGTTCGACCCAGCGTCGCACCCAGTATCCGTCGCTAAGCAGTTAATGATCAGGATAACATTCTGTTCGGTGCGGTATACGACGAGCGTCGATACCAACTCGGTGTGTAGTGCATACGCGTCGTGCGCTCGTCCAATATCCCTGATGGGACACTGTAGTTCTCGAACAGTGCGCACTCAAGCGTGACCTTGAATTGTTTGCTGCTGGCGATCTCACGGAGGTAGGGGAGAAGGGAATCACCCTGAGGTACGCTTTTGGCACACCTCAACCGATCATATTCGGACTGAAATGCATGGGCGTATCTAAGTGGCGGTCAAAAGGTAGCCTCGTTCCATATGTGACGCCCTTGTATATATTGACTGACTTGTTGCTAGGCACGGATTACCCTCGCCCGTGCTGTCTACTCGCAAGCGCAAGTGATACTCTTGGATGACGTGGGTGTCTTACCCCTAGCCAGGCAGCGCATTCTTTATGATTTTGATGCCCAGGTTCTGGCCGCTTTGGATGTGCATACGTCTCGATGGATCGTGGACACTTGTTTCAAGGGCGAGCTTCTCAGTGGTCGCACAGTGATACTGGTGGTAGGTTGAATCGTGTCCCGTCCCAGACGATGGCTCATCGTTCACACAGACCCATAATATCGCATTGGCGGGGCCCATTGCCGAATACGTGGTAGCCGTCTCACTGGACGGCCACGTATGCGGCGAAGAGTCCGTGGCAAGCGCGCTGAGGCATGACAGCAAACTTGCCGCTGAGGTCGCCAGAGAGCAGGAAGCAGTGTCAAGCACAGATAAACAGGTCCCGACGATTAACGAAGCCGTTGAGAAAGGTGATGGCAAACTCATCGTGGAAGAGGAAATTGAACTGGGCCATGTTGGTTGGCCAGCCAGTAAGGATGCCTCACATCTTAGTAGTGACGCGTCTGCTGAAATCACCACAGTGAAGCTGTACTTCCGCGTCTTAGGTGGAGGACACCAGTCACTCTTTTGGCTCAGCTTCATGGGCAGTCTTGTCACGTTCAATATATTGAACAACTTGCAAACCTGGTTCCTTGGCTACTGGGCTCGGCAGTACGGGGGGAGGGATGCTGCGGAGGTTCATGTTCAATAGTGCGTCCAAGCCCGAGTCCTCCGCGTCAGCGTATACTCACGCCAGGCACAGCTATCTCTCAGGATACTGTGCTATCATGATTGCCTCCGTTGGCTTCTACGTGGTTGCACTGACCGTCTTCGTTCTCGGCACGTTGAGGGCATCCAGACTCATGCACCTGCAACTGATTACTTCAGTCTTCTCTACGACACTCAGGTATTAACTTGTCTTTGTGAAGATTTCCGGGAGACGTAATATTCACGATTTCTAGATGGCTAGACAAAACACCGGCGTCGAGGGTCATAACTCGCTGCACTCAAGATATCAAGGCTGGTAAGGATCTGCTCGCATCTTACTATTTCCCCTACTTACTTGTTAGGACAGTGGATGATCATGTCGGGAGGATAATGGGTGTAGTGATTGAAATGGCGACTGCCATGTTACTGAAGCTCGCCGCTGTCATGCTTTATTCGCCTATCTTTGTCCTTCCAGGGGTCATCATGGCTGTCGTGGGTAGCTGGGTTGGGCAAGTGTACCTGAAAGCGCAACTCTCGGTGAAACGTGAACAGAGCAATGCAAGAGCACCAGTGCTGGGGCATTTTGGGGCTGCGTTCTCGGGAATTAGTGAGTATGGAGACTGCTGCTGTAGGCTCAACTGATGTCTGTCGCCGTCAGTCTCTATTCGGGCATACGGTGCCCAGGATATGTTCAAGAGGGAATCCTATGCGCGCATCAACCGCTACACTCGTGTTGTGAGAGCATTCTGGAACCTCAATCGGTATGTGCAAACATTATTGTTCGGCGAAGGCCCCTTGTTAAGCGTACCTAGCTGGGTTGGCATTCGAATGAATGCGCTCGCTGCTCTGTTCACGGCAGCATTAGCAGCATATCTCGTGTACGGCAGGTCAAACAATGCTTCCAACGTGGGCTTCTCGCTCGTTATGGCCGGTCAGTTTGCACAATGACACGGTCCTGCTCGCTATTAACATACTGCCGAAGTCGGATTTAGTAGCCAGACATTGTGGATCATAAGGGCATTCAATAGATTGGAGGTTGCCGGTAAGTCGATTACGTCAATCGGCTCCTGTACTTATAACTCAGGCCGTATGTCATCAGCCAATAGCCTGGAAAGGATCAAACAGTACTTGGATGTAGAACACGAGCGGGCACCGATGGCAAGTGGCATTCCACCGGCGTACTGGCCCGCAAGCGGTGAATTGAGGGTGGAAAACCTCTCGGCACGGTATTCGGAGGTGAGCATATCACATACATCGCACTGCTATAGGTCTAATCGGCACAGAACGGCCCACGCGTATTGCATGAGATCTCATTCGAGGCAAAATCAGGAGAACGGATTGGAATTGGTCAGTTTTATTCAATTACTCAGTGAGTTTCTTTGGGGCATGACTGACATCACTGTCAAATGCTAGTCGGTCGGACAGGAAGCGGGAAGGTGAGCTCGATCAAAGATTGGTATGCTACTTCTAACACAAAGCGTAGAGTTCCCTTGCGCTTGCTTTGCTGCGCTGCATCTACACGGAAGGCCAAGTCTTCTATGATGGCCTACCGACGTATAACATCAACCTCGACGCCCTCCGCTCCAGTATCACTATCATTCCGCAATCCGTACGTGACGACAGAAATTTTTCATTCCCCTTGCTAACGACGTGCACAAGCCCGACCTTCTCAGTGGGACATTACGCCAGAATCTCGACCCTTTCCAGCAATACGACGATGCGATTTTGAACAGCGCGCTTGAATCCGCTGGCCTCTTCTCTTTGCAAACCGGCGCGGCAGAGGGAAAGATCAATCTCGACACCAGCATCGCCGGCGGAGGGAGCAACTTATCCGTTGGCCAGCGCCAAATCGTCGCGTTGGCTCGTGCAATTGTACGACAGAGCAAGCTGCTCATTCTCGACGAAGGTTCGTGTCGCTTCTTCACGCGGGTCTTTCAACACTCACACAGAATGTCCTCAGCTACGTCAGCGATAGGTGAGTTCCACGACTAAGAGAAGTGACAGGCTGATAACATATTTTCCGAAGACTACGCGACAGACACGGTCATCCAGTCGTCGCTGCGCAAGGAGCTGGACAGAGGAGCAACAGTACTGACAGTCGCTCATAGACTGCAGACCATCATGGACTCTGACAAGATTGTGAGTGTCTTTACTGTTGACTGGCTACGGCCACTTACGACGTGCTAGATGGTCCTCGACGCTGGTCGCATCGTGAGTATACGACGTACTTGGTGCCTAGTCAAATGTTGATGTGGTCGATAGGTCGAGTATGGCGAGCCACAAGAGCTTCTCGAGAATGAGAATGGGATGTTCCGCGCCTTGGTAGACGAAAGCCCGGATCGTGATGCGTTGCATGGAATGGTGAACCGCAACGACTAGGATACATGGAGTACCTCATGAAGAAATACTAGACCTGACCGTGAACCCACAACGCGCCGTATAATCATAATATCCATTGTATTGGGATCCTATGTAATCGTTTGAACCAAGGTAAGCACCGTAACGACAGAAGAAATGCTGCAGGGCAAGTCGTGTATGTGGGAATAATAAAGTGCCGATCAATGAGTGTAAATGTAGGAAGAAGGAACATTCAGTCAAGGAGCGTGTATGTGGGGAGGTACGGATCCCGTTCAAGCTGAACTAGCTGGAGAATAGGAACTGTAGTGATGGTAGACGAAAAGGCGATAGAGACACAATAAACAGATCAAGAGCTAGATGAAACACGGAAATACCGAAGGAGAGCCAGTAACAACATAGAACACGCCCACCGAGGTAAAGAGCGCAATCAAAGGGAATGGAATGGTGATGGGGGGCGAGCGCCTAGGACCTATGGGCCGTAAATGAGGCGTAACTTGCAGGTTAGGCATAAAAGGATTGCATAGCCGACCCGGCCGCAGTCCAAATCGTCGTTGTCTCGCCAGAGAGCACAGTCGCAGGCAAAGCATCGTCAGCCGAGGAGTCCAGAGGTTCGCTGTTCGAGTCAAATGCAAGACCAAGAGCGTTGTTAAGCTCGCCCGACTCGTTCAAGATGGCTACGACTTGCTTCGCCCTCTCTGATTGACGAGTAGCCATGGAGGCCTCAAAGTCCAATCGCCTCCGCTCTATGGCCTTCTTGCAGTCCTTCATGATCAGGTTCCTCAGGGCCTGCGTCGAGTACGAGGTTCCGAATTCGTGGAAGTTGCGCTCCGCGTTCTCATCCAGGTTCTCTTCGACGTCGATGATTGGCTTCATCTTCTCTTCGCTGGGAGACATCGTGAAGGCCCGGCGAGGAGGGAGGGGCACGTCCTCGCCCACTTTGTATTGGATCAGACCGGGCCCGTGCGAGTTGCCAGAGGGCGAGGTGGCGAGATCAGTGTCAGGGCCAGTGTTGCCAGGCAAGAACGTCCACACGTCAGCCTCAGCAGAAGTACCGTAGAGGTTCCCGAGAGGAGAGGGCGTACGAGCACGGGGCCCAGAGCCGAAAACAGGGGTCGCAGGGGACAGAGGGCCCCGGTCCGAGTCACCAAAATTGTAGTTGTTGCGGTTGGGGTCTGCGCCGACATCAGGCGTCAGCGGAGGCGTGTAGGCCGACGTCGGGCTGCCGTATAAGCCCAGGAGTCGGTGTTGCCGGCGCCGCTCGGGGAACGAGGCGTAGACCTTGTCCGCCTCTTCGCGGCGCTGGCGCTCCTGCTCCTCGAACTTGAGCCGACGCTCCTTGAGGATCCGCTTACAGTCCCCGAGGATGCGGTCGCGCAGCGCCTGGCTTGACTCGGAGGGGCCGATGTCGCAACCGTTGTTTGCGTCCTCGTCGGGTTCTTCCTCAGCATTGATGATCGAATCACTGGTACATTCTCCAGTGTCAGCGTGTTGAGCCTCAGAAACGGGGTCGGAAATGACGGGAAAAGACACCAGGCTTTCTTCAGAGCGTGACCGAGTCGTGAGAGCAGAATCAGTAGACAACGCGATAGACCCAGAAGACTCGCTAGTGTCACAGACAGAGTCGACAGTGCCAAGAGCCAGGTCAGCAAGGAGCGACAAGCGATGAGAAGCGTTGCTGTCTAGGGAGTCGGCGGTGCTGGACAAGGAGTCGCTGGAGAGTGGATGCAGTGTGGTGACGGCAGGTGCGACCATGACCTTGAGATAGGCCGCGCCTACGTCGTAGCTGATACGGCAGTGGTCGCCGATCTCTGCTTTGAGGTCCCGGGCGAAGCGAACCTATGCAGGGAGTCAGCGACAAGTGCAATGCCCAGCCTCGCCTACTGACCTCCTTGTGTGACTTCCTGTCAGAGGGAACACTGATTGCTGCTAGAGTGTGGGTGTACTCCAGTGCAGCATCATCAGTGCAGTATGTGAAGGCCGGAACGGATGTCCCGGACGACACAACCTTGGCTTCCAGAGAAAGCGTACGGCCGTTTGAGGGTTCCGGCGTGATTGCCTATAGACCAATCAGCACCATGTCACCACGAAGCAACCACAACATACCATTTCGTCTTCAGGGGTGTGCTTGAAAGATCCATTTTCCTTGACGGAATCAAGAGCCCCACGAGCGTGCTGAACATCTCCACTTGCGACGTGCTCAGCGTCGCCAATGAATGAGGTGTCTTCGTCATATTCTTCGGGCGTCACATGACGGGCGAGGCGGTCGAGTGCTGCCGCCCACAGATCACCTCGGCGAGGCTGACCCACCCACAGTCAGCCGACACCCGGTGCCACAGTCGCATACACGCACCTGTAGTTGGAAAGGAAGAAGACCGCATTTTGCAGACTTGCTGGGTGACGAAATGGACGTTACGCTGGGACTTCCTTCGAGGCCGGAGTCCGTGGTCCCGTTGTCCGTGGTTGGCTTCCCGCGGCGCGAGCTCGCAGGCTTAGCCAACTGGGCGGGAGACTCCTGCATCTGCGATGAGCGCGCGTATTGATGGCGCAGAAAGTGATGCAACTCACGAGTGCCTTCGGTGGGAGCACTTCTCCCATTTGGAGGAAGGCGTTGCCGATGTTGACGGCATCGGTGTCGGTGAGCACGTCGCTGACCTTGCGCTCCTTGCATTCTGCTCCAGAGACGGAAACCTTGTTCGTCTCGATACTGAGGACCATCATGTCCGCCTATAGTATGGTGTTGGCCAAGAGAATGCAACGCTCATGAAGGGCACTCACGACGTCGGAGTCGACCATGAGAACAGGGCCGCTCGCAAGCCAGTTGACCTTGGCGTCGGCGATGTCGACCTCGAGCTCAGAGACGACGGCCTCCTCCGAGTCTTCGTTGGTGCTGTCCACCTCGGGCGCAATGACGACAACATCGGTGATCTCGATGTTGACGTTGGCGGGGCGCTCGACGTTGACGGCGGAGAGCTCCTCGGTCACAGTGACGTCCTGCTTGGCGGTCTTGGGGGCGGAGTCTGTGTGCACGTGCTGGACCTGCACACGAATGAGAGGCTGACATGGTAAAATGGGGACGCAGACTACATACCAGAGGGCTGGGGCCGCTGCCCGAGTGCTTGGCGAGGACCTGGCTGGGCTTGAGAGGCACACCGCGTACGGCGAGGGTAGAGGTGCTGCTTAGGGCACGTTGTTGACTGCTACCCGGAAGAAGGAGGCGAAGAGGCGGGCGCGGGGTCGAGGTGATGTTCGATTCTTCGTCTTCGGAGGAGGCGGAGGAGAGGCGGAGGACATAGACGAGCCCGATAACGAAAAGAGCTATAGACGATACGAGAATAGCAGTGTAAAGAATGATCTGATTCTTGTCACCGATGGAGACTGCGAGAGTAGACATCCAGGAAGGGGCGGAAGGGGGCGAGGCCGGAACGGGAGCCATGTTGGCCAAGCCCGCGTGGGATTGAGACGCGCAGCTGGGAGGTGTCGTACTAGTGTCGGTGAGAGAAGGAGACAAGGGAATGGATTCCTGCACCCCGCATTTATACGCTTAGGCTGGCAAGTCGATATGGCCGTCAGCCTCGAGGGCTAACGGACCTAGCAGAACGAATCACTGGTCAGTACCACAACAGAACTGGATTGCTTGCGATGGATAGCCACGTAAATGGTACGCAGGTGGTAGCCCACTGGCTCAGAGACGTGTATATGATGTCTTTTTTGAGGTGACCCTCGATGACGAGATTACCTACCGTGAGTATGCATGTTATCAGACGACGTTGCTGCAGTCACTCGTTCCGTATCTATTCTCGCCGCTTTGCGCTCTGGAAGGGGCCATGAAGCCAGTTGAGATGTGTCTGTAAATTGCAGTAATAATTAGCGCGATACGTAGGCCGTACGCGTCCGCGAGTCAGGCTGCCATAGCCTGCAACGAAACAATGTCAAGTTCACAGCAAAAACCATCCTTGGGAGCGCGGGTCGGTGACGGAAGCAACGCAAACTGTGTCGTCTTGGTGGATATGCGGTCCTCGATGCGGCGTACTCGATCCAGACGGAGGAGTTCGTAGGATGCGGCCAAGGTATGCGTATAAGTAGTGGGCGCTTAGTAAACACCCCGAGGTTCTAGAGTCGCGCTTACGTACTTAGACGTGCCACTGGAACCCCCGGGCCCAACTCAGCCTCGGTCAACGGAGGCACACCGGTAGCAGGTTGCACTCTAGTACTTCGCGTCCTCAGAAGCCATGGCATGATACTGTCAACTTCCCTGTCCATGGAGGTCGGGCATGCCCGTGTCGAGTGGGACCGTACCATCTTTGTGACGAGACCCCAGCCTCCAAGTCGACTAGCCTTCCAGAATACTGCGGGTACGGGATGATGCATACAGTATATAAAGTGCATCACGCAGCTGTGAGAAGGCATATAGTGGCTCCCTCGTGATCACAGGTCGGATAGATCGTCCGGCCACAGCCATTCTTCATCTAAAGATTGAGTTCTCCAAGGTATATCAAGGACGGGTTCTGAACTTCTAGCTTCCTCGCCGGTACCCATCTGATCGTCCCTCACCGCGTTGGCAACTAACCTCACAGCAGTATGGAGCAGACATTCAAGGTCTTCGTGCCAGACTCAGAGATCGAGTTACTCCACAAGAAGCTCGAGCTGATTCGCTTTCCCGACGAGTTGGAGGACGCTGGGTGGGACTATGGTGTCCCCTTGGCCCACGTCAAGCGTCTCATCGAGCACTGGAAGGACGGCTATGACTGGAGGGAAGCCGAAGCCAGGATCAACGCCCTCCCCCAATTCACGAGGGATATCGAGGTGGACGGCTTCGGCGCACTCAACATACACTACGTCCACCAACGAAGCACCGTTGAAAACGCGATCCCTTTGCTATTCATTCACGGTTGTGAGTACCTGGAACTACACTTCGAACTATTCTCATCTGAATGCTGGATAGGGCCGGGGCATTTCCTCGAAGTCCAGAAGTTGTTGCCTCTATTGACTGCGGCGGCGTCGAACGACCAGCCGAGCTTCCATGTAGTTGCGCTGAGCCTCCCAAACTTCGGCTTCTCAGAGGCCCCGAAGAAGAAAGGCTTCGGTGCCCATCAGTATGCAGAGGTAGGCATGGTTAGGAATGTACAGGGCCGAGCCTTTCTTACAGTCGTTGACAGGTGTGCAACAATCTCATGCTGGCTCTGGGTTACAACGAGTATGGTACGTCCTGACATCTGTGTCCGTCTATCTCTACGAGCTCACCCATCGCTTGAAGTGGTCCAGGGCGGCGATTGGGGCTACTTCGTGAGATGTCTGCATTCGAAGCCTGTCCAGCCCGCGCTCACAAGGCTCTTCCCAGCTCGGCAAAGTAATCGCCGCAGACTACGGTCACAAAACTGTGAAAGCCTGGCACACCAACATGCCTATGTATGCCCCAGCCTCCCCTCGACCAGCCCCGCACTGGCCCTGACCCACCTCACGTAGAGCGGGCCCACCGAACTTCTGGACGCACCCCGGCCGCTTTCTCGCGTTCCTAGGCTCGCTCGTGCTCCCGTGGTCCGAGCGCGACAAGGTGGGAATCGCGCGGGCAATGCAGACGCGCAAAAAGGGGATGGGCTACTTCAAAGAACAGTCCACCCAGCCGCAGACGCTCGGGTACTCGCTCGCGGACTCACCCGCGGGTCTCCTCGCATGGATCTACGAGAAATTAGTGAATTGGACGGATGGCTACCCCTGGACGGACGATGAAGGTGCGTGTGCCGTGGTCCATCAGAGCGGGAGAATAACGTCGTCTGAGGACAGTGCTGACATGGATATCCGTGTACTGGTTCTCGCGGGCGGGGCCCGCTGCATCTGTGCGGATCTACTATGAGGTCGCCGGGCAGGGAGAGCTCCCCGTTGCCGACATCAAGTGGAGCTCGATCCCACTCGGGCTCTCGTATTTCCCGAAGGAAGTCGCGGTCGTGCCGAAGCTGTGCGTACCACTCTGCAACCATCTGATCGTCCCTCACCGCGTTGGCAACTAACCTCACAGCAGTATGGAGCAGACATTCAAGGTCTTCGTGCCAGACTCAGAGATCGAGTTACTCCACAAGAAGCTCGAGCTGATTCGCTTTCCCGACGAGTTGGAGGACGCTGGGTGGGACTATGGTGTCCCCTTGGCCCACGTCAAGCGTCTCATCGAGCACTGGAAGGACGGCTATGACTGGAGGGAAGCCGAAGCCAGGATCAACGCCCTCCCCCAATTCACGAGGGATATCGAGGTGGACGGCTTCGGCGCACTCAACATACACTACGTCCACCAACGAAGCACCGTTGAAAACGCGATCCCTTTGCTATTCATTCACGGTTGTGAGTACCTGGAACTACACTTCGAACTATTCTCATCTGAATGCTGGATAGGGCCGGGGCATTTCCTCGAAGTCCAGAAGTTGTTGCCTCTATTGACTGCGGCGGCGTCGAACGACCAGCCGAGCTTCCATGTAGTTGCGCTGAGCCTCCCAAACTTCGGCTTCTCAGAGGCCCCGAAGAAGAAAGGCTTCGGTGCCCATCAGTATGCAGAGGTAGGCATGGTTAGGAATGTACAGGGCCGAGCCTTTCTTACAGTCGTTGACAGGTGTGCAACAATCTCATGCTGGCTCTGGGTTACAACGAGTATGGTACGTCCTGACATCTGTGTCCGTCTATCTCTACGAGCTCACCCATCGCTTGAAGTGGTCCAGGGCGGCGATTGGGGCTACTTCGTGAGATGTCTGCATTCGAAGCCTGTCCAGCCCGCGCTCACAAGGCTCTTCCCAGCTCGGCAAAGTAATCGCCGCAGACTACGGTCACAAAACTGTGAAAGCCTGGCACACCAACATGCCTATGTATGCCCCAGCCTCCCCTCGACCAGCCCCGCACTGGCCCTGACCCACCTCACGTAGAGCGGGCCCACCGAACTTCTGGACGCACCCCGGCCGCTTTCTCGCGTTCCTAGGCTCGCTCGTGCTCCCGTGGTCCGAGCGCGACAAGGTGGGAATCGCGCGGGCAATGCAGACGCGCAAAAAGGGGATGGGCTACTTCAAAGAACAGTCCACCCAGCCGCAGACGCTCGGGTACTCGCTCGCGGACTCACCCGCGGGTCTCCTCGCATGGATCTACGAGAAATTAGTGAATTGGACGGATGGCTACCCCTGGACGGACGATGAAGGTGCGTGTGCCGTGGTCCATCAGAGCGGGAGAATAACGTCGTCTGAGGACAGTGCTGACATGGATATCCGTGTACTGGTTCTCGCGGGCGGGGCCCGCTGCATCTGTGCGGATCTACTATGAGGTCGCCGGGCAGGGAGAGCTCCCCGTTGCCGACATCAAGTGGAGCTCGATCCCACTCGGGCTCTCGTATTTCCCGAAGGAAGTCGCGGTCGTGCCGAAGCTGTGCGTACCACTCTGCACACATGTCGTTCCGTGCTAATGTTGAACGTTATGTTCAGGTGGTCCCGTGCGATCGGAAATGTCGTGCACGAGTCGGACCATGAGTATGGCGGGCACTTCGCAGCGTTCGAGCGGCCGGAGGACCTCGCGAATGACGTGCGCGCGATGTTCGCGAAGGGTGGTCCCGCGTACGGGGTCGTGAAGGGAAAAGACGGTTATGCGTAGCTATCTTCACTCTCAATTCTGGCCGAGTTGACATCTGCTTGCCCGCTGTTAGCCCCGTTATTCGGTCAAAGCTGTAAAATACGGACGCGCGCGTAGTCAACTCGACATACTGTCCTGCTAAAGCATCAATGCAGTGTTCTGTTATACATATATTTTGTGGTCTCTTCATTCCGTCTGCGTTCAGCTCTGCATCCACCAGCACTTCCAATCCTGATTGTAGTCCTCAAAAGTTCCCAATCGCCCCTCGCTTGCCCGGCTCGCCTGCCGACCGCCAGGCCGCCAGAATGAGGTCGACCACGTCTTGGACGCCCCTCCCTTCCTTGACGCTCGTGAAAATTGTAGGCCCGTCCCCCCTCATTAGCTTCGAATCGCGATGCATGACCTCGAGGGACGCGTTCACAAGCGGCGCGATGTCAACCTGCGGGTGTCTGTTGGAGCATATCTGTGCGACCCGCCGCATCACCAAGGACCCACCTTGTTTATAACGAGCAGGTCCGACTGCGAGATCCCTGGGCCACCCTTGCGCGGTATCTTGTCGCCGCCCTGCATGTACCACCGTCAGCACTGGGATATGGCTCATATCTCGGGGGCTAGGTCGCACCGCGACGTCGATGACGTATATGATGTAGTCCGCGAGCTCGCGCGAGTAGTTAGCGGCGAGGTTATCACCGCCGCTTTCGACGAAGAGAAGCTGGCAGCCAAACTTGGCCTGGAGTGTCTCGAGCGCGCCCATGTTCGCGCTGATGTCCTCGCGGATCGCCGCGTGCGGGCAGCCGCCGGTCTCGATCGCGAGGATGCGCGACTCGGGCAGGGCCTTGTTCTTGATGAGGAACTCCTGATCTTCGCGCGTGAAGATGTCGTTCGTGACGCACGCTAGGGCGGGGCGACGTGAGTGAGGGCGCGGTGGCTCAGGCGGGGACGATCCCGACCGAGGTTATACTCCTGACGGAGGGCCTTGCAGAGTGCGAGCGTGAGGGCCGTCTTTCCTGAGCCTACGGGTCTGGAGAAGAAGTCTACGGAGTATTGCGAAGCCAGAACCACGCGAGATGTATACGCACCCTCCAATCCCCACTGTAAACCCGCGCTCTTCGAAGTTGCGCGAAGAGTAGTCTGGCAAGTCGCGTTCAGCGAACTTCCCTGTGTCTGGATCAGATGTATCCTCGCCCCGCAACTTGGTATACCATTTACCGGGGTGCTCCAGGTGCTCGTGTGTGTGTCCGTGCTCTCCTGGGCCATGTGTATGCGACGCTTCCCCGTCGTGTGAATGCGTGTATGCCGGTGGATTCGACGGAGTCGCTGAGAGATTGTTTATGAATTGTACTGTCGTACTCATTGTCAGGTTCTGTAGCGTGAAGAAGGCCAATATGGTTGATTCGCGTCGGGCCAGTGCAAGCGGTGTCGAGCGCTAACGTCTCGTATGATGCAATCGTGGATCTCCCTGCATACGTAATATAGTACTTTCTTCAACTCGTCCTCCACTTTTCTTTTCTACCACGCTTGCATGCCCATGCCTCTGACTATTCTCTTGCGACTGCGACGACCCTCAGGCGAATGTACACCATACTCCACCTGCCTTGCGAGTCTCGGCAGTCGACAGCGCAGATATCCTGCACGGCCTGCATGACCTCTTCCGCTTCCTTGTCTTCAAAACCAGCCAGGAAATGCGGACGGGCGAACAGACGCAGCCAATCGATGACCGCGCCATTCAGCGGTGTAATACGCGGGTGGAGGGAAATGGTCTTCACGTCGAAGCCAGCGGACTCGAGCAACTAGGACATGCGTCCGAGTCGGTGGTTAACATCATGTACCTGCCCCTCAGAGGATATCTACCCTACCTCTCTGTAGTCCTCGGTGGACGGGAAATACCACGGGTCCAGCTCCTCCGGCTTGTAACCCCGCCCACGGAGGACATGGTGCAAAGCCGACCTGATACCTATGGGTGTGGACCCGTGTCGCGTCAGCGGTGAGTGAATAGCTTACGCCGATCCTCTCACCGATGCAGTTCATCTGTCCTCCCATCTCGATGACGAAGCGGCCTCCAGGTTTCAGCAAGCGTTTTGCGCCCGCGATGACACCCTTGGGGTTCTGCTTGCACCAGTGTAGTGCAGCATTGGTGAAGACCGCGTCGTAGTCGCCTTTCAGGGACGCGTCCCAGGACGAGGGGATGTCAATGGCCTGTGCGTCGCCCACAAATGAGTGTTGGAGTCCAGACTCTTTGCATTTCGCAATCTGATGTCGTGCGTAGGCGTACGCTGGGAGTTAGGCGAATGGGCGGACGGAGAGCTGAATCTAGTTCTGACCATGCTCTCGCTGCTGTCCATCCCTACTACGACACCCGTCTCTCCGACGAGCTGTTTGATCTGTAGCGTCACTTCACCACTGCCGCATCCCGCATCGATGATCTTCTCCCCGGGTTTCGCGTCCAGGAGAGTGAGCACGGGGGCGGTGAACTTGTTTGAGTATACGAATGACGCGGTCTTCTGGTAGCTGTCGGCAGACCATGTATCTTGTTTCTTGTCCGGACGAGTGTCTTCTGCCATACTTGCTCTAGAACTTGAGAATGGTCCGACGCAGAGTGGTGAGTAGTAATGAAGCACGTTTATCGGTTCTCAGCGTGGCGTTCGCTCAGTCGGACGTCTGACTCGTATAGGCGAAGTGTGACTCGAAGGACATGGGCATATGACGTACCATGGTAGCACTGTGATCAAGTATGCATCTCACGATCGTATATTGTCCGCTACAGGTAAGTCAACGTTGTGAAGCCTTTGGACTGGCACTCAGGGTGAAGTATCATTCCGTCTGGATGTCCTTACTTGACGCAGTCGATGGGCTTCAAGAGACAACGTACGGGCTCGACAGGAAACAGTAGAGTTCCCTGCTGCCCGAATAGAGACGGCCACACCAAACCGACGTCGTGGGGTCAGGAGGCTGCACAAACATGATTCGGACTCCTATGGGCACTCTATTTTCCGTGAAACACGGTGCGTTGCCACCATCTACGCGTAGAAGCACTGCAGCTCACGGAACTGGGTCTGTTCGTCCTAAGACTCGAACAAATGCCTCTACTAGCAGCCCTTCAATGCCCCGCGTCGACCACTATGCTCGCCCTCCCCTCCTAGCACAAGTTGTTGCCACAACGTAATCATCGTGTACGCAATCCGTATCGTCGCAGTCGTTCGCTTGAGTCAGATCATATACCTATGATTGTGCACAAAGAGGAGTTACACAAGAAGCCTCCCGTGTACGTACATACCACTCCATCCGCACGTCCCCGTAGGAGTCTTGCGTACAATACCTGAAGCCTAAATATTGCATGGACGTACCGCGCTCTGTCTTCCGCGAGTGCTCGCCCCTGTGAGACGAATGCATCGTGATCATCCTTCCAAGCGGTGCCGCTTTTGCACGTCCCTGCAGTACCAAACTTGAAGGTACGCCTCTCGCCAGACGCGTCAGGCAGCAGAGGTATAGCACGTGCAACTCCGTCTTCCCAACACCGGCGGACACTGGCATACACGCGCCGTCTCCGACCCCAACATCTTGGAAGTGAGCCGCCGCCGACGGCCTGCGCGCGGACGGTGACCCAGTTCGCAAACCGAGGGGCCAGCGTTATCGGCGTGCTGCGGCGTCGATGGATCGGGTAGCCAGTATGCTGGTACCGCCGAGGTCTGGTAATGGAGGAGCTCGTTACGAGCGGTCCCAGGGCTGCAGACGGCAATACCGAGCACAGAAGCTAGTGCCCGCGCCATATATGCTCTTCATGCGATTGCGACGTTCAGGGTTGAGGGGAGCGGGTATCGGAGATGCCGCACGCGGAGGAACGACTGCCATTGCAAGGTGCACGGCTCCCGGATGCCTGCGCAAGTGCAATTTCCGCAGTATGAAGGGCTGTAAGGAGTGGTAAGGCCTGAGATCGGTGCACGATGCACGTACGTATGTGTAGAGATGCGTCTTGCATATAGGTGGCAACTGGTCACCGCACACAGCTGGGTGCCGTGCAAAGACCGCATTGCCCCGCACGCGAGACCTGAGCATCTGCTTGTAGATCTGACATACGGTGAATTGAACACATACCAGAGCTTAGCAGCGGCCCCTCATCTCGACGACGACGATAAAAACGCCGCAAGGGGACAGACCAGGTAGGTTCGACGCAAACCCTACGTACACGCTATCGCGGCGTGGACAGTCTTGGATCGAGACTAAGGGACCAGGCACGCATGCAGTGGCAACGGCCCAGTTCGCAATGCCCCGGGACCGGGTAATTGTAACCCGATCGCTGCCCCCAACCGCCTCCGCTGCATTCGTCTGTGGACCAAAATTCCAGGCCAGGCCAGGAGGACTCGGTCGCAGTCTCTCGGACAAATCGCAGCCTCGTGCGATAGGGCGGATATGCAAGGGTGGCAGGAGATGGCGGCACATGGGTTCCCTCCTTCGGGCTTCAAGCCTTCAGGCCCTCAGATTCTTGACGAGCTATCTGGCGGACTAGAAGGCAAGTAGACGAGTTTTTGTATCTGAAATTGATGATTTCAACACGATTCGGTTCCTAATCGAGGACCCACCTACGCCCGTCCTCCCCCCGTCCCTGTGCCTTCTCGGCGGCGGAAACACCAGGATTGCAGGGTCCGCGCGCGAGGCCCATCGCGCCTAGTAGCTAGGCGCACACCAAACCGACGCGACAGTAGTAGCAGAGGTAGAGCCAGAGTGGCACGTCGACCGGTCGCGCGTCAGGACCCACCGGGCACGAAGCCAAGGGCCTGCTTCGCCGCAGCTCCGGCTGCCGCATCGAGTCCGGATATGTAGGCCTTCCGCAGATGCGAACGCACCCACCTGGCACACGTGTGCGTAGTGCCGTGTCCTGGGTCTTGGTAGGTCTTGGACGCTTCGACCGAGTCTTGGTTCGACCACCGGGTTCCCAAGGGGATAGTCGCATCGTGCCGGGCCCGTCGCATACATAGCGTCTATCCTTGAGGCTGAGCCTGCAGAAATCTCGGACAAAGGGCGCGGCAACGCCACCGTGCCGCACTACGCTCGCGATCGCCACGAGTGCGAGGCCTGGGACGGCTGGACACGAGCGCGGTATGTATGGGCCGCATCTGTTAGTATCAGACCATGGCCCAAGGCAGACGGCGGCGCACTTCGGGTACCGCCTGCGCGTTGGGTGCCATATGCATGGGCTGCGCGTAAGTACGGCAGCCAGACTAGCCCCCGAGTCGAGGACGACCGGCGACTTCTCTGTCCGTCTTCTATCAAGATCGCCCAGCGACTCGGAGGGAGCACTGTCAGTTGTCATTGTCACCGCCTGCCAGTGTATGTAGCTGCCAGGGCGGGTGCCACGGACGTTGGCAGAAAGTGACAAAGAAGCGGCT
>MPVS01000391.1:0-18678 GCA_001931775.1 Fomitopsis pinicola
CGCTACTGCATTCTCAAGCTTCTCGAGAGGCTGTCGTATCATAGCCACCGCAATCACTGCCTACTGAGCAGCATCGGGCTCGTGGAACCGCTCTTCCGCAAGTACTGCGAATGGAAGGACGATGCTGACGTCACGAGGCCCGAGCGACAGATCGTGCAGAAGCTGCTCCGTAGGCTGATCGACGTGGGGACGAGTACGGACGAGGCGCGGGTCATGTTTCAGCATGTCGTGAGAGAGGACAACACACTGGACGCCGATGTTCTAGAGGTCCTCCGTGCGGGTATGAAGGTGAAATGGCCGGAACACCTGTCGCTGGAGAACTGTGCAGCAATTCAGGTGCCCCACCACGACACAAGGGGGCTTCCCCTTCAAGGATTCACATTTATGGTGAGAGCGTGAGCTTCGAAGCGTAGCGTGGTGCGCTGACATATGTTTCTGCAAGATATGGATGTGGATCGAGAAGTTCCCCACCAACACCTCGCATGCCATCTTCTCGTTTCGGTTGCGAGATCGTGTCTTCGTCGCGCTTGGCGTCACGCCAGACGCGCACCTCGAGTGCCAGACAACGGAGGCAACGAAGCTGAACGCTGTCATCCACAGGGCACGCTGGACTCACGTCACGTTCGCCTTCCATCCGCACCGATCAGCGAACCCTACCGTCCGTGAGTGACTCTCGAGACACTCTACGCGCACAACATGACGGTCATTGCTTCAGGTATCTTTGTTGATGGAATCATCACGGATGTCATGAAGTGGACGTATCCCAAGCCTGATTACACTGCTGGAGTGGGTATCTACCAAGTAGGTGACAACAGTGGGCTGGCGCCCATGAACTGGTCGATCGCTTCGAGTTACCTCTTCGCGACGCCTCTCGGTACGCCCGCAAGCGTTTGTGCGCTATATGCTACTGACAATTGACCAGCGGATAGCATCCCGCGCTTCATACACCACCTCGGCCCTCGTTATTCGTCACGGTTCCAGACAACGCAGCTCGCGCGATTCTTCACGTACGAAGCGTCTACCGCTCTGCACATCTTCCTGGACGGCGCGGCCCACCAGTCGGTAGCGAAGGCGGACATCATACAGTTGCAACACGTCGTCCGCGATGGTCTCGCCATCGGCGACTCGTCGATCGTATTTTCTCTCAACACTGCTAGTGAACTGCAGAGCACCGACACCGGAATTCGTCTAGGCTTTGTAGGCATAGGTGATATATTCTTGGTGAAGAACGGGACCCTGGATATGGCGCTGTGGAGGATTGGCGGGACAGCTATTGCACTGCGTCTGGTACAGCTAGCCAACGTACGTGGTTGCCTCCCGTTCACCTGCACTTCACTCACGGCAGGAGGTAGAGTGACCATCAGCTATCGCGAGCCCTTGGCATTCTTGCCGACGGTATTCGGAATAGCTGGCAAAACTCTGAGGACATCGAGCGACTTCGTGAGTACTGCGCATATACTCAGCATCAGGATGACCCTAACGCCTACTAGGCGGCTACGATATTTTGGCAGACTTGCTTCGCGCAAAGCCCGACTTGATCAACATGACAGGATTCGAAACCATATTCGAGTTTTTGGGCCTCAACTTCCGCTCGCCTGAGTAAGTGCCCGATTTCACTTCTGCTCCGTGTTGCTCAGTAGTATTAGCCAGTCCACGATCGTCAACACCGTTGCCTATCGTGCCATCGCGCTCGACTTCCACCTTTGGGCTTCCACGCGCACGGAGATCCAAAGGCTGCATCTGGAGCACTTCACCACCCTGCTGCACACGAGCAAATACAAGCGGTTCAATGTCAAGAATCGGTTTGCAAAGGCGGGCGTCGTGCGCAAGCTTCTCTTCGTCATGCAGACATCGCTATACTCGTACGACATGTTCTCGCAACTGTTGGATGCCCTAAGGATCGTCGCGCAAGTTCATTTCACTGCGGATGACGCGATAAAGCCAATCGTGTCGTACCTGGCGGCAAACCTCCACGAAGGCAAGTCACTGTCTTCTTTCGGCGCTCCCAGCTCTAAACGGCGGGACGTAAGCTAGTATCAGAAGCGTCTTCGCCACGTTCTACCATCTCCCGGATCGACTACAGCAACTCTCAATCGAAGGCCGAGCAAGTGCTGAGCATGCTTATTTCCGTCCTGCGATCACCTGCGGCATACGAACGCTTTGCCAGCACCTTACCAGTGCCTCGTATATCGCTCCTGCTCCTCGGCGAACGGCCCTCCCCTACGACGGCAGCGCTTGTGTTGCAACTGCTCACGATCAGTGTGAAGTTATCTAGCTCGTTCAGCCGCAAGTTTGAACTGGTCAGTGGTTGGAACATCCTCAAGGCTGTCGTCCCACACGCATGGGACTACTCGGTGCACCGGGCGGCATTTGATCTACTGCTTGGTTACTTGGAAGGTGATGCCCGTGGTTCTCCGGTCGTGGCCTGTCCGCAGGTTTTGCCAGCTATTTTCCTCGCTCTTAAATTGGCGCTGGGCACCATCGGTATCCGGATCGTGAGCGGGATTTCATCAAGTGGGTACTTTGTCGAGCTTGTGCATACAAAACTTCACTAACATCCAACTCAGCTGATCACGAGCTTGAGGACAACGTCGAGAGGCTCCTCGAGGAGTTGATCGAAGTGCATTCGTCAACCCCATCGTTCCGCCGTTTGTTCAAGTCTCAGGCTACTACTGAGCTCTTCGTCGACGCTTACAAGTCTTTCCTGGCTTCTGCGGCAATGGTCATTGAATTGTCGCAGAGCACTGTACGCATACTGGAGAAGCTCTCCCATGTAGGGCTTGGCATTGCTCTTAGTGATGAGGTAGGAAATTCCCAGAAGCAGGAGGTAAGTTCAAACGGTGTTGTTACCGTGTCCCATCAATGACAAGTTGGGTGTAGATCATGGATCTTCTTCAGTCAGCCGAGAGTGCCCTCAATCCCCGGGCATCTCAAGAGACCACCATTGACACGATCGCCGTCGCGGGCACGAAATCCCGACGGAGACGTATGGCATCTGTACGACTCAGCGTCCAGCTGGGCGAGAGCGCAGTCAAGCGCTCCATCACCCGTATTAACGACTGGCGCAAGACGGTTATCGCGACCGAGAGGAAGCGACTCCGGAAGACGGTCCTGGACCTGTACGGACATCATCTCGTTGTTGTTACATTGTCTGACTTGCTACTTATCTGCAGGCGAGAGTACCACCGCCAGATTAGCAGTCTCACGGACTGGTACGCATTGCTTACGAACGAGCGCGGACTGTGGCCAAGCCCCCTGGACACTCGATGGCAGCTGGATGAGACGGAAGGGCCCTACCGAGTCAGGTAAGGGCATCCGTACCGTGGACGATGCTCGTGTCTAATGTAGCCACATGGTAGGAAGAAACTGGAACCTACGCAAGAATATCGTATCAGCACCAAGGTTGAGACCATGAACCACTTGGGCTTCGAGCTCCAAATCCCCTCAACTCACAATGGCACCCCGGTCATGCAACTTGAGGTGCCTCCATGGGCAGAAAGCTACGATCCAAGCGCGACTGGTGTTGACGGTGGGCTCCATAAGACTGTCAAAGTCTAGGCGCTGACCGTCTTGCAGAGCGCCAACTTCAGGAAGACATCGTTGAGGACAAGCACCGAAGAGTCAGGCACGAACTCGAACCAGGGGATGTGATTGAATCAGCTAACACTGTTGCACGAATCTCCGGCGTCGACTCCTCGCGTGAGTCGAGCTTCGTCTTAAGCTGTGTTGTTACGCTGAAGCTGTGGCAGCCGGACTCCTCATCCTCGGGCAGACACATCTGTATATGCTTGACGGTTTGGTCCAGAACGACGACGGAGAGGTCATCGATGCACACGATGCACCCAAGCGATTGTTCTTCGTTCCTGGTAGCATCATTGAGCTCGACGGACCTCAGAGGGCGCAAAGATGGAGTCACGAGCAGATTGTCAGCTTCAGTGATCGCACATGTCTGTTCCGTGATGTTGGGTACGCTGTCGTTCACTTACCATTACTTGGTACCATGCTCATGCTGTCGCTCAGATTGGAGATTTACTTCAAGGATAGCCGATCGCTCCTGGTTGTCTTCCTTGAGAAGCGTCAACGCTTAGAAATGAGCGATCGCTTGTCAACTATCATGTACCGGTACTCAGCAGAACCACCACCAACTGCTTCGCCTGTGATGCAGCTGAAGTCGCCACCGTTGTTATCGCCGATGATGGGTCGGCTGAGTGGCAAGCTTAGTGCCTCATTGAGTGCGAAGGTGCTTTCTGGTCTCAGGTTGGATGAGCTGTCCACCGCTCAGAGGAAGTGGCAGACTAGGGAGATCTCAAACGTGCGCCAGCTCCCGCTCATACTTCTACTAATACTGACATGCGTGCGAGCAGTTCACCTACATCAGCATTTTGAACCAGATATCTGGCCGTACCCCTAGTGACGCGACACAATACCCAGTCTTCCGTAGGACATATTCCGTTCGGAAACTGATTGAGCTGTACTAAAGCAATGCCGCTAGCCTGGGTACTCAAGGACTATGCGTCGGAGAAGCTGGACCTGACTTCCGCAGAGTCCTATCGTGAGTGCGTGCTCCGACTTCTCCCGCGCGCCACACTGCACTCACCGCGCATTGTACTCATTAGTCTCCAACGACCCATGGGGGCACTCACACCTGCACGTGAAGAGGCGGCGCGCTCCCGTTATGCCAACCTTGAGAGTGTGGGCGAGAAGCCGTTCCACTACGGGACGCACTTCAGTTCGTCGATGATCGTTTGCCACTTCCTGATCAGGGTAGAGCCGTTCAGCCATATGTTCAAGACACTGCAGGTACGTATATGCGCACATATATCTGTTCTATTGCTTTAACGCATTCCAGGGAGGAGACTGGGATCTGCCCGAACGCCTCTTCAAGTGAGTAAGCATATAATGATGAACGGCTCGAATATCTCAACCTACTACGCAGTGATGTGCGACGAGCGTACGAGAGCGCCTCCACAGATGTGCGTGGTGACGTTCGAGAGCTCATTCCTGAGTTCTATGCACTGCCTGAGTAAGTAATATGACACCCCTTTCAACATAGCCCGTTTTAATAACGGCACAGATTCTTGGAAAACTCTGCTCGAATAGACTTCGGTGTACAGCAGAGTACCGGAGAGCGCATCGACGACGTCAAGCTGCCTCCATGGGCCAAACGGGACCCTCTTTTGTTCATATCCCTACACAGAGAGGTCAGTGAAGCCGCACCGTATACGCGATGTCGTACTCATTACTTGATGTCCTCAGGCATTAGAGAGCGACTATGTCAGCGAGAACCTTCCTTATTGGATCGATCTCATCTGGGGCTACAAGCAACGCGATCCGAAATCCCTGAATGTGTTCCATCCACTGAGCTATGAGGGTTCCATAGGTCAGACTGACTGCATTGCGAAGCCAGTGGATCTCATTCATCCTTCGAATGTTAATAGATCTGGACACGATTACTGACGAGCTTGAGCGTGAAGCCACTGTTGGGATCATCCACAACTGTCAGTAGTCGCGCCTTTTGACGTGTGCATGATTCTGAACCTGTATCACAGTTGGACAGACTCCGCGCAAACTATTCCACACACCACATATCGAGCGGATGATGCATGGCAACTCATCTCTTCCCATCGGTACATTGTATGGGATAGCCGAAGACTACTACTTGCTGTCACAGTCGAATCGGTTCATCAAGGGTCTGTCTTCTTCACGTCTCTACGTTTCGCACCCTGCTGATCGTGAGAGACAGACCTTGGCCCGCGAAATCCCATTAGAGAGCTCGCGTTCGACCCCATAAGCCAGAAGATGATCCCCTATCCAGACGGCACAGCATGCATCCCGGGCCTTCCTCACGAGCGGGTCGTCTGGAAGCCGGGCCTCCACTCTGGCGGGGATCTGCGGGTCGTGGTCGACAACAAGGTCCTCCAAGTTGTTGAGTCGACCTCCTGCTCCTGCGCGGTATTCGCAGACCCGAGCACGCTCGTGACGGGTTCGCGGGACCACACCGTGCGTCTGTGGCGCGTGCAGCGCCCGGGGCAGATTCTGAATGCGCACAAGGAGCCGCCGCTGAACATCACGCTTACGCATGTGATGCGGGCGCATACATCCGCTGTGACTTGCGTCGTCGCGTCGAGGGCGTGGTCGGTTGTCGTGAGCGGGTCGAAGGACGGTAGTGCTGCGTTCTGGGATCTGAACCGTGGCACGTATGTTCGGTCAATCTGGCACGGCCAAGGGAGCGGCTCGGGGGTGCACCTCGTCTCCGTCAATGAGAGCACGGTGGGTGCGGCTCGTTCTGGCTCCAGGTTCATATTAACTAAACTTGTTCCAGGGTCATGTCGCTTCGTGTTCGCGGTCGAAGCTCTGGCTACACACCATCAACGGCCGGCCGATCGTCTCGCTCGACCTTGATTCCTCGACAGTACCTAGTTCGTTTCCAGCGATCACGTCCCTCGCGTTCCTGGAGCGCGAGTACTCTCGCATAGGAGTCCTTGCGACAGGATCGCCGGATGGTACTATTGCTCTCCGAACCTGGAACGCCGACAAGACGCCGGAGGGAGAGAAGGCGAAGTGGGAATTCGACACGTTGAAGACCTTGATTGTGAAGGGCCCCGACGGGCATGTCCAACCAAAAGGGTACAACCCATGCGTCACCGCCCTTAAGTTCATCGGGTAAGTACTCAGCGATTGTTCTCGCCATCTCTCGACTTACGCTGTGATCCACGTTAGCGAGTGCCTGTACCACGGCGAAGATAGCGGACGGACGTTTTCATGGGATCTACCGGACTGACGGATTGTGATATTTGCGTTCTGCTGCTCTGTCACGCTGCTTGCTCTCGCACATCCCCATATTTGCACTGGATCCGCACATTTGTTTTATCCACGGAAGGATTGTCACAGTAGACTCTTCACATCGTATTTGGCCTATGACTGTTCCACGTACATAATATGCATGTAACATCGTTGCAATGATATGTTTTCCGTCGCGTAGCGAACACATATACGTCTTCCGGTTTCTGGGTTCCGAAAGCGGTCGGTAGGATGACGAGATGAGGGAGGCGCTATCGCCTGGCGATCTCCGACTGTGGCACGGCCCGCAAGGGTGCTCGACTCCGTTATAACTTAGCTTGATCGCACAGTCTCTCCTCCTCGTCCTCCTCATCCCCCTACCGCCTCCGTGAATTTCCTCTCCCATATCTCTGTATTGCACGACCCACGATGTCCTGGCAAGGTGATTGTCCCGACATTGTTTCCGGAGTGCTCCAGACTCAACCCTAGGGACCTTCCTGCCCCTCGCGCGCGTGAACAGCCTACGTCGACACTAACCTCATCGGCACTCAAAAGGTGACCAAGGCAGCAATTATTGGTCTGCAGGGAGGCGTTTGGGCCTCATCTCCGGGATACACAGTGCGTGTAACGCCGCTTTGTTCGCTTCGCAGCACCCACCGACTCCCCGCGCCACCGGCGATCTCAGCTCTCAGCACAGGAGCAGAAGGACATTGTGAACGCGTTCAATAACCCCGCCGCCGCCCAGGCAAGCGGCATCCGTCTCGCAGGGCAGAAATTCTTCACCCTCCAGGCGACCGACCGCAGCATATACGGCAAGAAGGCGGTGCGTCCCGACACCCTCTTGAGCGAGATCGCACGATCTGATTGCGCTCTGACCGTTACCAGGCGGACGGTTGTGTGCTCGTGAAGACGAAGCAGGCAGTCCTCGTTACTGAGTACTCCGCGCCGATCCAAGCACCCGAGGCCACGCCTGTGGTCGAGTCGCTCGCTGACTACCTGATTGGCGTGGGCTACTAGCCGATCTCCCATGCTTTGTCTCCCTTGCAAGTGTGTAATATTTCGCTGTCGTGGATGAAGAAGATCATCAATGTGTATTTGCAAAGTGCAATCTGATCTGAATGTCGCAGTTTCCTGGGTTGAATCCCTGTGTCGGCGCGGGTAGCTTTCCTACCCGAACGTAAACTGGGATGAGCGATTCGAACTCCGTACACGGCTTACGTTCAAGTTCTCTGCGAATGCATGCACGCTTTGTGATGCAGTACCATCCTCCAGATGGCGTGGCGCGGTACTTGAAGTTGATGAAAGCCTACTACTCACCATGTCTAACGACGTCATTGAGCGTGCAGCTGCAGGAAGGACCCCTGGAGACAGCAGATGCCATCCGCCGGCGTGAGTGCGAGCTATCAAAGAAGCATGCCAGCTTTGTATAGTGGGTCATTGTACTCTTTCTGTGTTCACTGGCCACATTGATTTCGTGCCACAGCCGTAGTGGTCAAAGCGCGTCAAAGCGCTTGCTTGAGTTGCTACCATTCGTTGTCCCAACACTTCCAAGACATTGTGGCTACCACATATATGTTCAAAGAGACCTCCTGCTCTCTATTTAATCGGTTTGCTTCCGTCACCTAGCTCTCCGGTTCTGCGAACCACTCCTCACAGCACTCGCATCCACACTCCCTCACACTCAACGCCTGCAAGATGCTTGCCGTGCGCCAGCATGTCTCGTCGTCGCCACAATCCAGCATCCAACAAAGGGCACAGGGCACGGTGATCATCCGGTTTGGCGGATCGGACATTTACGAAATGCATTCACGCACGTACCCGCACTTATCGGCGACGACGATCTACACCTACGACGTGCGGCATATGGTTGATCCCGACATGCACCCAGTCCACGGTAGGCGTGACTTCTCGCGCGTGTACCACGGCTGGTACCACGCCGCGCCGACGGAGCCAAACGCCAGCGCTCGGCAGGGCGAGGTCGCGATCAAGTGGGCGCGCGGGGCGGCGCACATACGGGAGCTCAAGCGCGAGTGGGAGAACTACGAGAGCATGGCGGAATTGCAGGGGAAGATCGTCCCGAAGCTGTTTGACTACTTTATAGAGAAGATCGAGGGGGTGAAGGTTGCGTGCCTCGTCATGCAGTGGTGCGGCGGGATGCCCTCGGCTGACCACAAGGTGTTTATGTGAGTGATAGATTATTCTGCGCGTTGAGACTGGGTATGCTCACCTTGTGACGCTTTGTTCTTCTAGAACACAGAAGCTCGAGCTGGTCTGCGCTCTCCACAAAAGAGGCTGGGCCCACGGAAACCTGCCTGCAGACGATAGCCACCACTTCGTCGTGGACACTTCCGATGTAACGGGGAACCCTTTACGGATCGTTGACCTCACCTACGCGTTTCAACACGCCTGCCTGAGCGACCCGTGCGCAACAAGCTGCCGCGAAGTCGACAATTTTGCGGCGATGCGTCTCGTTAATTTATAGAGCATATTTTCTGACCCCTGTGGCCTTCGTGCCCTCAGCTATCAACATGCCTTGTATATCTTGTCGCTCCTTTGAATTGTACTCCTAGACTTCTTACATGACCTTCTACTTGGTTGACCAATCGTACATATCTTCTGCATTATACACCTGCTCCTACCGCTGTCCGCGCGTCACTCATTGAGTTCAAGCGGCGTCCTAACGAAGGAGAAAAAGACGCGCTCACAACAGCTAGAGCAATGGTCAATGGGTAGAAACGCAATTACATTTTGCTTCCTAGCTGATATGCGTTGTTTTTTTACAAGACATACCTGACCGTCTCACTGTCATTGGCGACGATGATTATACTTCCAGTAGATGCCCGTGGCGACATGCGTTGAAGCACTGAGTGCGCTCTGCCTACCGATGCGCTCGTTTGGTAGTGGGCAGCCAATCGATTGCTTCACTCAAATTCAACCACCCGGCTCTTCTCTACATGACCTAGCACCAGGTGCCATTCTCTGTTCTCCGCATGACTCCCCGATCGTACGCGTTGCATACTCCAGAGGACGCTGTCAGTAATCGCGGCCGTGGCTATTATCAATTAAACTCGTGTATGTTGCTATGTATCCGAGATGGTGAAGGGTATGTACAAAAATTGTTGACTCGGAAACGTGCAGGTTTATGCGAACTCGAGTGGATAGGTAGCTCGTTCTTCAATCGCTGTTGTCGACTGATGTTCGTGACTACTAGTAGTCATCTCAATTACATCTAGCCAGTTATGGCAGCGAGTGTAGCAGTTAAATTGAGCATGGTCATGCAGTGTGTGTGACGTACCGCTGCCGTATATAGCGAGACCGGTGCTAGACTCCTGGAGATCAAGCATGAAGCGTGGAACGAATATCAGAATTATTCTGGAAGGGCATGGTCACAGTCAGAATGGTTACCATCGACCCGAGGTAGAAAGCTCACGGTGTCATGAAGGAGTCTAGGAAGCTTGTTGGCTGAGGAGTTGGTGATTCATTAGCCACAGAGCTGATGCAGTTTTCTCAAGGGCTCACCGCTTTGAGGTATATGATAAACTGAATGGCATTTAGAGTCGTTAATATGCTTGACAATCCATCAGCTTTACTGTATGCAATTGAGTTTCGGGGACGACTCGGTACATACACAAAATATAGTGTACCTGTTCCAAGCGAAGTGATCTCTTAGATGGGAACTCGAAACTCGGGCATAGGATTAACTCACCGTCTTGCACAACAACAAGAGAGAGTTCTCGTGAAGAGTGAGCCCACCAATTTCGGCAGGGGCGCAGGCGAAGGTGATACAACGTGATTGAGAGAACGACAAGGTCGGACATCATTGAGCATGCAGGGGCCACGAGGAGAACATCTGCAAGGAATCAGCATATAAGCGACACAACGGGGAGGCTGTATAGACTGAGATGCATGGCAATGGGAGTCTTACGCACATCTGATGGATGCCGCCAATGTTAGTCTTGCGTTATGAGAAGCACCAGTGATGCTAGGTCTGTCGATGGGTGAGGAGTAAAAGTACGCACCGATCGGTCAACGCTAGATCTTTGGAGTTGTCCTGCAGGCAAAATGTGTACTCCCCGAGGGCTTGTACCTGATAGCCTGAAGTGACCATCGTCGTCTGAGTATGTAGAGGTGGATCATGAGACCAGCCTGACGTGGGTCCTGGGAAAATGACACACCGCATTCATAGCTACTGGAACCACACCGAGAAACAGGGTCAAGGACGCCAATGTCCACCTTCGTTGTGCGAGGGCGTAGACTCGGAATGCAGACATGACTATGACGTCATATCAGCGCAGGCTCGATGGTGATTATAGGTGGCTGATAAGTAGAGAAAAGCAACAAACCTGCCCAAATGGTGTACGCGACAAGCACCAGGATGTCAGATGCTAACAACTCGCCCTTGCATCTATGATATGGGCGAGGATACCGTGAGGCGACGTGTAGCCAAATGCTCGCCACTCACCTAGCCACCGTCCACGATGCCGGGTCACCCAGCAAAGCCACAATGACGTAGGCAAATGTTACAGCTCGAGCGAGCGCATACATTGTGCTCGCACTTGTGAGCCTCGGTTTCAGCCAGAACAGCTCGATCTCCCGGTGGAGGGTCACAGTATAATCGTATAGTAGCACTACTACACAAACAATGTTGGTTCCGAGGACGCATGCATGCGAAGCAACAGAACTCACCGGAGGCTGCGACCATACAGCAGATGCCAACTCGCCTATGGGCGTGATGTTGTCACCGAACGGAAGAGAGGGAAGACTTGAGAATCAACGTACTGTTGCGACAAGGCGGTGATAATATCCTCCTCCTCTTGAGCGTCCGCCATCCTGTGTGATTAAGCTCAAAAGCGGCAGAGGCTACCTATGCTTTGCAGCAGGGGAGGCCCGCTTATATTGCACCTGCGGTTCGCTCTTTCTCAGGCACGCAGAGTGAGGTGGTTCGCCACCGTCCGTATCCCCACAACAACGCTGTTCAGTGCGGAACGGTCATCTCCGTTTGAAGGCAATCTCCACAGCTTATGAGCCCGCATCGCGAAAATGCACCCGGAGGGTGTGGGAGAACCCTGTCACGGGGAATACCACTGGTTCTCATAATCATAGAGTCTGGTCCGCACCGCTTCCCTGTCAAGTACGCGTCGGAGGTCAGACTAACAGTGTGACATAGGGTGCGGCCACTGACCAACAGATTTGTACTATGATTATAGAGGTGAATGCTATGCGCCATGAGAGCACAACTGCGGGACCACCGTGGGTGCGGTCAATGGAGAACAATCCGCACTATGTAGGCTCCAAATTGGCCTAACAGGCAGCTGAATCTCGTTGATGCCGGGTGACATGAAAGCTACGTGCTGCAATGCATATGAGCTTCGCTACGTGGTAGAATGTGTCGGGTCAAGGATATCAAGCACTGGCAGTGAGACTTCTATCACCGCCACGGCATAATTCTACAGATGACACTTGATCCGCTGGTCCGATCTCGTTGCAGCGCGTCAATGAGCTTCTGAATGAATATGCGACATATAAGCGCAACCTCAAACTCGTGTCAGTGAAGCGTAAAACGTCTGCATCTCGTAACAAAAGGGCCGCATCGATGACTTACGATGTCGAGCATATGTGGACCACGTCTGCCATAGTACCAGCCTACGAGTCGCTGTTAGCTTCGATAAATCATTGATATAGAGTATAACATACTGAAAGAGCTAGCTCAGCCATGCTAGTACGATATACACTTCAACGAAGGGAAGGCGTCCTCGGGTGACTTCGTGTCTTGATATAAACCTGCATCAAACAGCAACAGACCGTAGGTAGTACATTGCTCAGTCATGCTGATTTAGTGACGAGATAAGATCAAGACTGCGTGACTAGTAGCCCTCGGGTACTCACCACGAGAGTGTGGCGGTGTGATACTGTTTATGACCACTGGTGGGACCGGGCCCACTGGCATCCGCTCTACAAATTGATGTTGAGACAGGCTGTCCGATGACAGTGTGGCTACCACACATGTTGGAAGTCAAGAGGTGCCGCTTTGTTTCGAAGAGCTACGTTCTGGTTCGAAATCGAAAACATACTCCGCGATGCACCTCGACTTCGAAGGAGTTGGATCGTTTGTACGGATTTACAGCCAGGAGCTGCAGAACATTGAGAAAGTGACCTCGCCCGATAGTGGTCTGATTCCGTCCGATGCACCGCTTTCGAGGCGCGAGTGTTCTCGCATCATGAGGGTGGTGCGCAAGTGGCGGGATGCAGGAACAGCGATTTCTTGCATAAGCGTGACATAGAGGCGCCCGCAGGCACGGGACCGTGACAGTTGGCGTTGACGCGACGCGCGCGGGTCGACTTCCCGAGCTTTCGTCAAGAGCTGACCGCCGAGTACTCACCCATACATAAGCTTCATCAACCAGGATTGTGTTGAAGGCTCAGAGGGTTGTAAGTGTACATAACTTCTTGCTACGTGCTCATGGTTTCTGATTCCAGCCAGCATAGCACTATTGACAATGACCATCAGTAGTATGGTCATGCCATCGGCATATTCCCTTTCGACGAGGTGTCCAATCAAGTGGACCAGTCAACAAGAACGTGCTTTGGACAAGGACAATATACTTCAAGCTGAAGATGAGGTCTCTGAGAAGACAGGCGCAGCCGCGCATGCCAAGCAAGCGTATCTTCGCTTCCTATGGCTTCCCGAGGTACGTCTTTTCTTTTGCGAAAGAGAATCTGTTGCATCTAGCAAGAAGCGTTTGTGCTAGTACGATATGGATAACTCAACTTACTTCTTCATGCTTGAATCTGCTTTCGCCCGTTGCCGATGTCCTTTTTTACTCACAAACCCACGACGCGTACGAGGAGTCTGATTCGTGCTACGTATACGTCGCCGACACGTTCAGTCATGTTATGCACTCTTCAGTTCCAATTATCTGAGTTCTTGACACTTCATCTGACGTACTTTCTCCAGTCCATCATGTCCCTTCGCTTATTCGTTCCAACAATGCTACGGGTTCAATGGGTCAGCCCAAGCGATAAACTCTCCACGCACCCCCTTCACGATATCCTCCGACCACTCCTGCTTACACCGCGGACCGCGTCGCAGAAATACCACGAGCGTATCAACCAGATGCTCGAGAACGACAACGACGCAGACGGCGACGAAGAACACATGATGTGGCTCGCGTTCAAGAACGCCAAGGGCGATGAAGAGTTGGAGGCGCAGACGCAGGACCCGAACGCCGAAGTGAGCGTGTATGATGCAGAAGAGGCGTGGAAGGACAGGTGGCTCGCGAGGATGGAACAACGCGAGTGAGTCTAAGTCTCACTTCGAGAATGGCGGCACCGGTACTCATGCGCGACGGCAGGGTGCAGATACAGATCTTACTTCACTTCCTTCTGCTTTCCCTACCAGGAGCGCCATCATTGCCCACAGAAGAGCCTCGTCCAGAACTGCCAGCACACCTCTCGCCGTCGAAGAAGCGGAGGCGGCCGCGGAAAGAAGCGACCCCGCCGCCGCCGACGCTGGCTCTCGAAGAGTACCTCGAGCTGTTCATGGACAAGCTCTCGATGTGGCAGCTCATGGCGACGCTCGATGAACAAGACGCAGAACGCAAGCGGGCGAAGGGTAAGCAGAAAGCAGTAGACGAGCGAGACTGGATGCAGATATTCTGCGAGGACACCGTCGAGCCTCGGTCAGTCATCATCACACCGGGGAACCGTGCGCCCCACACATGTGCTGACACCATATCGACCCAGATTCAAGTCGAAGCTCCCCGAGCTCTGCAGGCTCCTCCGCTCGAAGGTGTTCCCCGAGTATCCCTTCACCGACGACTCAGACTCCCCGCACTCAACGCCTCCCGCTTCCCCACGCCCCGCGCCCAAGCGGCTCAAGACGTCCGCCTCCCAGCCCGCGTCCACCTCCCGATTCCGACACTCCTCCAGTGCCTCCCGCCGGAAACCGCCACCCGCAGAGGACGCGCACGCGCTCCAACGCGCGCGCTCACGCTCGCTTTCAATGTCGCTCGAGCAGGAGCGCGCACGCTCACAGTCCGTCGTGGTCCCGCAGAAGAAGCGCGCGATCGTGCGCGAGGTGAGCATGACGACCGCGTTCAAGGGCAAGGCGCAGGCTCAGGCGCGGGAGCGCGAGAGCGCCGCGGCGCGGGCGAAGGAGGGGGAGAGGGTACGGGAGGCGCAGAGGGCGAAGGATGCCGGGACCGNGGGTACGGGAGGCGCAGAGGGCGAAGGATGCCGGGACCGGCGCGGAGAAGGCGAGAAGGGGGGCAAGCGCGAAGGGCGTCACGCTCGTTGCGGCGACGCCTGTGAAGCCCAAGGAACGCGGAGGCCGGTCGCAGGCACAGGCGAGCGGTGAGGGCGTGGTGCGCTTGCCAAAATGCAAGCTCGAGAGGGAGGTACAGGACCGGGCCGACGACGACGACGACTGGGCATCGTCGAGTTCGCCAGATGTGCTTCTGCTAGGCTCAAATGCGGCACCCTCGCAAGGCGGGAAGTCAGCGCTCGGGGCGGGCGTGATGGAAGACGACGAAGAGGAAGACGTCTTGGGCTGGATGGGGAGGAACACACACCTTGCGCTCGTGGACACGCCCACGAAGCCGAAGAAGGTGCGGCGTTAGCGAAGCTCACGTACTCACGTACTAGACCGGACCACACTACGCTCTGTTCAGTGGACATGGCCCGCGATTCTCATCAGGGAAATCAATGCCGATCACGCTATGTGCATGTTCGCGGCTCGCTCGCCTCGTTGAGCCACATTTGCGACAAGCAACATTCGCGACGTTCGTATGTGTTCTCAGCTTCTTTCCTCGTTATTGTTCTTCGGCCCCTCAGTCTAGAAATCCCGCTGAAACAGAACTGCTTATTGGCCAAAGGTCGCGAGATTTGGCGACGCAGGAGCAGATGAGCCAAGAGGAAGTCGTCATGTGCGGACGGGACAATCAAGTGAGTGCATGAGAACGCATGAAGTGGCCTAAGACGTCTGATAGTGCGGTATGCACAGTGTAAGTCATGGACTTTATTTGACGCGACTATCGTAAAGAGAAGCGCAACCCTCTCATCGGCTTTACTTACCCTCCGAACGGGGTATCTTCGTTTCTGCGAGGGTCTTTGCATATGCACGTAGGGGGACAGCGATATCAGCGTATATGTGGGCTGCCTTCTCGAGCGAACGCTTCATGTATTCGGGAAGGTCCTGTACGAGGATCAGCGTGCTTCTGCATCAGCGGAACATGGCGCCAGCGATAGACCTACCGCGTCATCTGCACCATCCTTGAGCCAGAGCTCGATCTCCTGCGCATCATTGGTCACTGCCTGCCAGAGCTTCCCGAGCGCGTTGATGCCTGTCACGGCATCGCCGACATTGTCCTCTCTGGCTAGCTCGCCTGTGCATGTGTCCGATTCCTGTACGGTTTATCAGCATTCAACCTCTGGTCGATGCCGAAAGACGTACCGGACTCGCTGCTGCCAGATACGAGTCGGAAGCGGTGTCCGCAAGCATGCCACCAAAGATTGCGGCAGCGGCCGCACGGCGTAGCCTCTCTAAGTCGCGTTCCATCTGCTCTAGGGCTCTCTTGATCGACTTCACAAAGTCCTCTATCTCCTTCGATACCCAAGCGCAGAATCTGAGGAAGACTGCGGTGAAATCGTCCTTGAGAGTGGTGAGGCTGGTCATGATGTGCTTCGCCGTGGTGTGGATTGCGTCTGCTTCCTGAGTTGCGCATGCGCAAAGTTCGTGATCAGAACAAATAATGTGGTGGGGCACGAAGTGACTATGGTCACCTTGATGAACTGGTTGATTTTGTCGCGCCGTTGCTCGACGGACAGCGTCTTGTCCGCACATAACTTGACGATCTCACAGTCGAACTCTGCGTACGCGAGGTTCAGTGACTCAGAAAGCAAACAAGCAGGACTTCCCAACCCGCTCAAAGCGGCAGGGAACGCGCACATACCCTCTCCATAGTTGGCGATTGCAAGAGTCAGTGCGTCAGTCGCCCAGAAGTAGAGACGATATGTCTGCACCAGATGAACAAGAATGCCATTAGCAAGTGAACACACAGAAACCTGCCACCCTTGGAGGCATTGTGCGAGCTCACCACTTGGATGCGTAGAAGCTCCGGCGCAAAGGGCTCGTGGCCCGAAAACTTGTCGAGAATATTCACAGCAGCACCGACAGCAAGTTCGAACGCAACATCGATCTGCTTGGCACCATTGGCTGCTCGTATTGCCAAGTCGACCGTCAGCACCGTCTCCGCCTCGGATCTGAGGATGGTCTGAGACGTCGTGGTGTCAGAAGTCATGAGAGAAACTGTGCTTCAAGTTTTGCGAATGATTTGAGTAGTACCGCCGTGCGTGCACCTCAATATATAGTAGATATATTGCTGCATGCGAAAATTACATTGTAGTGGTGCTAGAAAGACGACAGACGGCTGCGTTCCTGATGTAAAGTCTCACGAGGTGGAACTTCCGGTATGGAAGACACTTGTCCCGGTTGACCTCACCTGCAGGTAGTAAGGTGCTAACGCTTCAATTGGAGTAGCTCGCGCACCTGCGGAATCGCCAAGTGGCATGGAGTACATAGCGGAAATGAAACGCTACGTGCCTGAGCAAGACGCGCCATCAGATAGCTACAGTCCCAGTACAGAACGGGAGTACGTACCTCTGGCATGGAAGGACACTTGCCGCCTCCACGCGGACCGGCGTGTACCAGGCCGGAGTTTCCCACGCCTCGTTTTGAAAGATACGTACCGGACGTGAGCAGGCTACTTGTTCACGAGAACAATCATCATGATCTACAGAACCTCAGGCTAGGGTCGGTAAGGTTCCATTCAGGCCATCTCGCGAAGTGTTTTTGTCGTGTTTATGATGATCCACCATCACAGCGCCGGGGTCTTCATTCATGGTTTCTCTCGCAAGTTCTGCTGTCGATATGGAATCGATGGCGCCCAACATACGCCTTCTGCGCGTGAACCGAACACACGACCTGTGTTAAGCATGCAGAATCCGCATCGGCCAACGCCGTAAGTCGATTGCCCTCACCATTGATTACCGTGCATAAATACCAACTAATCTGCATCGGCTGCTGTGTGTTCAATTCATCCCCGCTCCCCTACTTCCTAACTCAACAGAAAAATCAACCAAAGAGCATCATGGCGCAGACTTACTCAGAAGTTCCTCCCCCGCCATACGCGCGCTTTGCAGACGTTCCGCCGAACTACAACGCCGACCAAGCATTGAAGGACTTCGATGGCCTTTCGTCCGAGGACAAGGCCAAGCTCAGCATAGGTATAGCACAGGCCGCAAGCAAGGACGATGCCATAGCGCACTTCAAGGAAGCCGCAAATGCTGCGGCTATCGCTGCCGACGAGATCGACACCATGTTCGTCTTGATGACGGCGAAACTGATGAATCTCGAAGACGCGCAGTCGTTCGTTGACCAGTTCAAGATCATCAAGGAGGCACGTACCTTCCATCGTTGAAACACTCCCCCTTTCTCAGCCGTCGCTGACTCTTTGTAGCACTATCGCAACGTCGTGAAAGACTCGCGTGCGCTGGCTATCGACATCGCCCAGTACGCTGAATGTGCGTGTTCTCTTCCTCTCGCGGAAGACGTATGTATTCATACGAACCCGCCATAGCATTTGACGTCGTTGTTATCAAGTTCTGTGCAGACACTACACTTACCGTGGAGCGGCGCAAGGCCAAGATCGACGATTTCATAACCGTTCGTGCGCATCCTCACTGTCTCGACGCTCTTTCGGTCTTACCGCGGTCGCACTTCATACAGAAGAGCGGTGAAATAAAGGGGAGCGCGGAGCGCATGACTACGCGGTTCAGCGACCTCAAGACAGAATTTGCGAAGTTCGTCGGTAGCTTCTCGACGTGGGCCAAGGCCCGTGA
>MPVS01000392.1:0-16131 GCA_001931775.1 Fomitopsis pinicola
AGGGGAAAGGTTGCGGATACACCGTATTAGGAAGGGGTTACTCAAAAAGGAACTTTGTGGCGGGCCCCGAACCGGGCCGCTACACGCGTGTTGCGCCCACGTTCTATGCTCAACGCCGCCACTCCCATCTTCCACCTTTGCGGGCGCAATGGCTGTAAACCTAAGCGGCCTAGTATGCAAGACCTGTGGGCACTGCCTTGACCCTTCGGGGACGGACACCGACCCTTGGTCTCGTTGCTAGGTGCAGCTGCTTGGCCCAGTCGCGCCTGCCAGCTAACGCGGATGCCTCAACACCGATTGCTAGTGCGCGCACCCCGGTCCAGGTGTGCTCTTTTCTTTATTTTTATGTCTGCATATGCAATACTGATGACCTCTAGATGACTCGGATGCATTAAAAACCTCCCAAGTGGCGAGGAAAAGCTACCGGTCATTTACAGTACATCAACAGCACCAACTCCGAGTCGACTACTCTCTTCAACTATACACTCTGGTTAGGGCTTGAAGCCGGCACATCTAGTTGAGCCCTTCGTCATTGATGGCATTTCCACATGGTGCCTACATGCGGGATCAGAAATACTTGAGATTAGATCGTTAGAGACTGCAAGTACCTCTGGTGGATCCAGACCAAAGAAACGACAGAAGTGGTTGCAGAGGTGCCGCTCGGGGAAGGTTTCGTGAGCCTCGCCAACATTCCCATCAGCGAAGAGGCGTTCACCCAGTGATCTGATGTTGACATGAGTTTTTGTCTTGTTGGATAAGATAATGAAGAAACAGGATGCAACGCACGGCGCAGTTATTATCTGAGGGTCAGTAAGCAAAGTCTTCCCTCCTAGAACAGTGCGATGAGTACAATCCCGTATTTGAGTCGCAGCATGAGCAAGTTCGCTTACCTTGGAAGTCAGCAGTAAATACTTGACCGCCACTCTGTTTGAACTGTACATGCTGGACGAAGCACAGAAACTCCGCGCGTAGCAGTTGGTCTTGGTCAAGGCCTTCGATTGGGCGTGGCAAGACGTTGTGATTATACTTGACGAATTCACCCTCCACCTCTCCGTCAATCAGTTCCTCTATAAGAAATACCTTGTCTTTGCCTGCACCACGTCCTATACCCAGCATGAAATTAACGAATCGCATCTTCGGAATGATAGGCGGTGTGGACGTCTCTGGTTGTTTTGCTAACTTGTGATCGATCCAGCGATAGACATCTTTGAGCATCCGAGACGCCCAGAACAAGCAGAGGCACTCTGTCCACAGTGCTTCCGCCTCAGACTCGCTCGGATAGCGAGCGATTGCATTGCCACGAGGCAAATATGCCTGCTTCAGACAGACCTTGCCATGTGGGACCACCCTGAGCACCTTCTCCGGTGTCATGCTTGACAACGTGAGGCGCCCAAGGTGCGCCGTTTTGAAAGCACCTGGAGGTGCTATGGTACTCCGAAGACACGCCATTAGGACACCGTTCAAGTGGATGATACGTGCATCGTCGATGGTCAACTTGGGGCTTTCTAGGAGGTCGGCCAAATCAAGCTCGGGTAGTTTGAGACACTCAGCTCCAGCGTAGGTCTTCCACTCGACTAGCAAAGACCACCAAATGCATTCCGTTAGCTACACAATGCAGATAATCGGTGGAACACACGCACAAGCTTTGCTGAGCACCTGTTCTGAGAGGCGAGTCTGCTGCGACAGTGCAGAGGCGTACAAGTGGCGTGGAGGAGAACTGTAAGGTTCCGGCAGTACCGCAGGGCGCTTCGACACATGTGGCGTAGAAGCTTTGGCCGACTGTATATGAAGTAGTGGATAAGCACACCCCGGAAGTCCAAAGTGCCTAGTATCAACCCACAGAATTGCTTTCAGATCTACGCCGCTTGGAGGAAGGGATTCCATCTGTGCCGATGGGAGACAGACTGGTTTCAAGAGGGACCTGCGTAGCCAGTACAGTTGGCGTCTCACGAAGGATCGTTTGTACACTGGGAAGGGGAGTATCCTCCCGATTTTGTTCCTGTAATCGAGAACATTTGAGTAGTGGATGATCAAATGTAGCCAGGATACGCACCACAACACGAACGAAGTCAGTTCCTGTTGGCGATGCAGCTTGCGTTCTAAAAACACTACCCTGGCGAGAATCGCGGGCTGTCGCCACACGGTGTGACAGCTCCAAAGATCTTCCGGTATCATGCTCCGCGCCGAAGACCTTCGAAAGCAGTTTAGATTAAAAACGCGTAGGAAAGATACGCACTACATCTACCTGAGAGACGCGCCCGCGCTCACGTTCCTCCTCTCTTTCTTCCTCTTCAGCGATGGCCTTCTCGTGACCCCAAACGGCATGCTGATAGTCACGCGAATCAGACAACACCACCTGCAGGGTAATGTCTGTCTTCGCATCAAAACGCGCAACCCCACCGCGGTTCCTCTTGAGGCAGAACCCATAAATGGCATCGCGATCTGGCCGCCCAATTGGAGGGATGATAGGGTCAAACAGCTTCGCCCGGCGAAGCGTGGTCCGCTCAATCGGGACAGAGTAGCCACCAGACCACTGAAGCCAAAGGGGTTGTAACGCGGAGAAGCAGAGGTTGTGGAGCTCTACTGCTCCGATATGTGCATCCACGGTAGCGCCCTCCATGATTCGCTAGTAATGTCACACAAATGAGAATCGGCAAGAGCCGGGGCGCACCGAAGGAACAATCTCACATCAATCATCTGCACTGACGGCTTCCTCGCTTCAACTACGCCCATGTAGAACTTGATAGGTATAGTCTGGACAATGTCGCCTGTAGAAAGTGCTTTCTGGGCAATACTCAGACAATGGACAGCCATGGCTTCGTTCTTTTACTGACCATCTGCCACCCAGCAAGCTGAGAACCAAAACGGAGGTGATTTGACGAATACCCAGGAGCTGCTACATCAAGGCCAGATGACTTTGCCGGGAATGCAGCAGCCGGGCCCGCAAAGACAAGTGGCTCCTGGTGAAGATGGTGGCTCGATCTGTGAGACAAAGTATAGTGAGAATGAGAGGATAGGCCCTGGGGAGTCGAAGAAGCCGTTCGTCGAACTTACCCAAGTGCTTGTACATGATAGTTCGCTGTCGTTCGCAGTGGGTTAATCCATGCTCAAACAACCCTGATTGCATACTCACCTTGGCCCCGATGAGCAGCAGCAACTGCTCTTGGGATCGGAAGAGCGGCCTGAGGAGCAACTTGTCCATGGCCATATGCAGCGAACGGCACACTGCCACTACCTGCAGCTTGCTGTTGGAACGATCCGGCAAGTCCGGCAGAAGGTGCAGTGTCGCACTGACTGCTTTTGTCTGCTGCCCAAGTGTCACCAAATCAATGGCTAAGTTAACAATGGGATGGAGCGCACTCTGCATGTTGCCGGTAAGCCTAGTCGTTGGCTTTGCCCTTAGATAAGCGGTGCACTGTTGGCAGTAGAAGCTGACTCGCTCGGACCCCTTCCTTTGAATAGCAGTCCATGTTGTTTGGTTCGCTTCGTACTGGTGCCCACAGCGGGGACAGACTTTCTGCGCGTTGTAGTCGGTAACTGACGCCTGAAAGGACGCCATCACCTGGATATGTGTAACCTTCAGTCAGTGAATTCAGACTAGTAGTGTGCACTGAAGTAAACGAACCAGCTTTTTGAGACAATGGCGAGGCAGAGACGATGGGTACGGTGGTCGTAGAGCACCCAAAACTCGCCCTTGCATGGCTGCAAGTCAGGTTCTGTGACACCGTTATCTGGTGTCACACATGAGCAGCACGAATCGTGACAACATGTGTGCCTTGGGCTATGGCTATGGGTACCTGAGCCGATAGTAGCAAGGCCGTTCTTGACTCCCCGACATGTGGCGCGAGGTGTGAATCACAACGACTAACTGACCACCATCGGCCAAATGAACTGACATTACTGGAATCCTAATTCATCCAAAGACTGGGAGAAGAACTTCGAGCATTGAGCGAGGTTTGGGGGGGCCTAATGCCTCGGACCGGCAATGTGGCCAGATTCGATCGGTATAAAATGATAGTGCGGGTTATCGCCCGGAACGGACTGCCGCCCCCCAATAGAGGATGGAGAGGGATGCAGTCGCACGCATGCCCAGCCTGTCGAAATGGCGTCAGGAATGGACCATCAAACTATCAAGGAGATCAACATACTCTCTAACTGAGGGACCGGGAACGAGCTTGGGGGCAGAGAGACGACAGATGGTGTCACACAAGACAACCATACAGGCATGGCTAACCCCGTCCCGCGTGCCGGTGCTCCACACTGTGGACGTCGTGTCGATCGGCGACAAGGCTCAATGCCTTCTCGTTCCATGAGAAGCACGCCAGTGGCGACCCTGTCTGCCCGTTCTGCGCCTTGCGCTGCTGCACCGCCTGCATCAGTACTGGCAGAACAGAGATACCAGCATTACTACACGCACCCCAAATACCCCATCAGCTTGTGCCCGCTGCTCGTCAGTGGCCTCCCAACATAGCTCGAGAGTTGCTGCGGTCCAGTTGACACGCACTCCTACACCTTCAGTGCATCTCCCGTGGTCGCAAGCAGCACTTCCCTCCCGCGCCTCGTTGAATTCGGAGAGCGAACTTGTGGTGCGCAGCGGGGTCGTCGATCGTCCCCGGAGGGTCAGATCAATGCCAGCATCGCTGCGCCCCATAGAGCGCGTCTCGTTGGATTCGGAGAGTCGTGGTGGCCACCACCCTGCTCGTTGGGATCATCGGTTTCTGGGGTCTTGTCCACCTCGCCGGGCTGCCGGAGCGGAGCTGGGCGGATAGTCAATACACGTGAGCGCGACCGTCCCGGTTTCCATACATATGCGGCCCATTTCATTGGCGCCAAACTAACTCGCCGTACCTGTGTGCAGACAGCCCTTGGCGAAGATAACACCCTCCTTACAACTTGGCCTAACTTGGCGGGCAATACTGGAGCGCAAAGCGGGTCTCGGGGAGGCTTCGCCCTCGTCGTGTGCCGAACGTAGTCGGCGCTGTACAGATCAGTGGGGGTTTGACCAATCGTGAGGGCGGGCTTTCAGATAGGCAGGTTCATTCTGGAGAGGAGGACAGGCGGTACGAAGCTGGAACAAGCTCGGCCCTGCAAAGCAAAGAACGCAATAGATCGAGCGAGGGGCCCTCCCTCGCTCCAAAAGGTACTATAAGCATACAAGAACTTGCGCGGTATCCGATATGTTGAGTCTATTAACTTGATGTATATCGTAGCAGATGCCCATAACCCGCCGTCGAATCCTTACCAAGACACCATACCGCAGACTCAGCACCACGAGGCTCTACACCTGTCCCTCTGCGCCGCCGCCCTCGGTATGCTTGCCGTCCGCCTCCAGCCGCGCGCGCACCTTCTCGACCTCGCGGCTCCAGTCCGTGCGCACGCAGATCCACGCGCCGACTGTGCCGGCGTAGCAAAGCGACACCGTCAGCCCGATCCAGAGCCCGTCGAGGTTCATGTCCCGCCAGAAGGTCAGCCAGAGCCCGAAGGGGATGCCGATGACGTAGTACGCGCTGCGAAGGGAGCGGTGAGTACAAGGAGATTAGGGGCGGTGCGGAAATTGGGGCGGACCTGAGGTTGAGGAGTGCTCCGGTGAACTGGAACGCGGAGTCAGTGGGCAGGTCTAGTGGTGGGCGCAGGGTGCTGCAACTCACCTGCTTGCCGATAGCGCGGAGGATGCCGGCTGTCACGCCGCCGATGCCGTCAAACACCTGGAAGAGCGCGACGATGGGCAGGATGGCGGCGACAAGCTCGACCACCTCTGTCGGGCACCGAATCCGTGGTCAGTGCTGGCCATTCTGACGGGCGGTATACTGATTGTGCACTCACCAGGGTCATCATTGAAAAGATGCGCCCAGGACTTGCGGAAGACCATGAACATCGCGCTGTACTCGGGCGTCATCGCTGTAACTACCAGGGACGTGCACAGAATGATCGACTCACCTCCAGACCAAGCTAATCGCTAGCGACATCAGGATGGCCGCGTTGGCGGCGACGCCCGCGCGCCGCGCCTTCTTCTCGCCAAGCAGGTTGCCCACCCTGCGAAGCGCGTTAGGTAGGCATATGCACGGGCGGGTGCGAAACGTACCGCACGGAAGTGGCGACACTTAGCGCGAACGGCGCCTGGTAAGTCGTCGAGCACGAGACAAGTAGGACCGACTGGGTCGCGAGCGCGACAGGGCCAAGCCTGCAGCACCGGAGCATACTTGTCAGTAAATCGACCTCGACGGACTGAACGCTGTGTGATACGCACATACTGGCTGCGACTGACGGTCACCAGGAAAAAGTCATGTTTCTGTTAGCAAGTGTGCAGTTAGAAGATGTTACTGACTCACGGCCGACGAGTTCCCAGGACCACCATTCCGACGCTGTCTGACCTGTGTACTCTAGTCAGCAGAACTGTTCCGATTCCTACGGAGTAGAAGCAGGATAACACGGCTAATGAAGATGTTGCCCGTGCCGATCAGGGGAGCGAATGTCACCAGTACATATATGGTCTAGTACAAAGTTTGCAACGGTGGGCAGGAACAGAATTTGCCTGAACGCGGAGGAGACAACGCACCAACACCAGCAAGCCCCAGGTGAACGAGTACGCCGAGGCTCGTGAAGGAGCGGCGACCTATGGGATACCACGCTGTGCGCGGGACGAAGAAGATGCCGTACACAATGGACGCGAGCGAAATAAGGTTGAATGAGACGGCTGTCGCAATTGGCGCGCCGATGAAGCCCAGCCGTATCGGCTCTGGGCCCCACACTACTCGGATATGTCAGCATTTCGGATGAAGAGCGGGTACAGGGAACGGACCGAGGAGGTAATTGAGCGCGGCGTTGATGGGCGCTATCACCATAATAATTCGGGTAGGGATCGTGAAGAGACCTGGACGAGGGGAAGGTCAGTCAGTCGGCGATCACTCGTTCCTGGAATGCACAGTCGTTTGAAACTGAGGATGACGTGCCTTGAGACTGGAAATAACGCCTGTTCGGGTGTATTTGAGAAAGAGATAGTGGCGTATCAGCACTAATCCGATATGCGGCGAGGATGGAAAGCGAGGAACGCACCGCGATATGGAATTGAACGTATAGGCGGGCAGTCCAACGACTGAGTAGCGGAGATATGTTGCAGCAAGGTGAGCAACCTCGGGCTCTTGTTTGAGGAAGAGCAGAATAGACTCAGAGCTGAACCATATTAGGGTGATAGGCTGCCAAATGCGTGTTAAGGTTCATTAGTGTGTATGGAGTGCACATGAGGAGTGACGTACCACTAGCGATGCGGCCATCACAACAGCTGACGGTATGTTAGCCAAACCGAGCAATGAGGACACATTTCGGACGAAGGAACGCACCCATGCGCTGGGCCCACAGGCCGACAAGTTGCGGTTGAGTGGAGGTCCATGCGCCAGGGAGCATAGTATCCAGAGTGCTCGCGAAGCCTTGAATGATACTATATCCTGTTACGCTGGCCGTCATAGATCCTAGGGTAGATGCAGCAAGAGCAGTGGTGGACAAGTGTCCTAAGGACACCACTGAAGCAATAACGAGCGAGTACTCCAAGATGTGTGTTCTGTAACGCGGGGTCAACAAAAGAAGTATAAAACGAGTTGCGTACGACGTACCCGAATACAGGCAATGTATACTTCGCCAAGATCTTCACTTCTTCCTTGAGCATGCTTGAAGTGCTTTCGGCATCAGCAGAATCCGCCCGGTCCACATCTTCTTCGATACGTGGAACGAGAGGTGCAAGCAGAGGTGTATTTTCCGAAGCATCATCAGGGCCAGGCGGGCCAGACCTGTAACCAGACTTGTTGGGCAGCGGGCCTACGGTAGGCTTGAAGGACGGGATATAGGAGGTCGGGAAACTCTGACGCCTGCCCATCGCCTCGAGAGGTCTCGACAAAGCATTCCTATGCCGCCCGGAGGAGCTGTCAATTTCCGATACAGCCTCGTCTTCAGTCTCCGTGAGGTCGGCTTCGTCGTGTCTGCTCTCGCCGTTCACTCCGTGCGTGTCGTTGTGGGCAGCGTAGCGAGAGAGAACAGCGTAGTCTGAGGGAAGGGAGGAGGGGGTAGAATAGTGAGCATAGGTCTGGGACATGGTGTCGCTGGCGTTTTTTGTCGCTTACGGGCGACGTGGGCAGGGTTTTAAGAAGGAAGCGATGGTCGTCTGAGTCGACTCGCGCCCGGGCAGTCAATCGGGAGGCGCTCAGAGTGGCGATCGGCATTCATATGTAGACGCCCATCCAATGACCCGATATCCGTCCGGGCCGGATACATCAACCGCCCACTGCCTGTAATTTCAGGTAATTTTGCTCTCGACCCGACCACTTGGAGAGGTGAGGTTTGGGAGAGGTGACAAGGTCATCATGTCCCACCAACATTGGGCCTCGTAGACATCACCTGGGCTTACTGAGTAGCCGTGGTCCACTGTTCTCTAGTACTCATCTTAATGCTCGCGATCCTGTGTCACATGCCATGCTGTATCCGAATAGATACCAGTGTAATATTTTTAGGGGGAGGCTCTACTGAGCGGCGGAACCCAACGCAGATCTTATTGGTCAGTGTCCGCCCCGGGCCCTTTCGTCCAGCCACACCACTTCATCGCACGCGAGAACAATCACGGTACTCGCCGGCGGCAATAGTGAGGACATACCATGTCTTGCCCAAAGTCTTGCCCGGGCCCGGGGGAGTGTAAGCGAGTACATATCATGTAAGTACTGTACCGCGCGGGTGGCGCCACACGAGTGGGGCAGCGCTGGGTCAGTTAGCTATAGTAAGACGGGTAAATAATCGTGACAAGCTTCTCTATGTAATGATGGGATAACACTGTATGTAATGATGGACGGACTTTCAAATTCCTACAAACCTGTTTCACACTTCCTCCCGACTCTCAGGCTCGTCTGTCCTCGCACAACACACATTAGGATTCGTTCTCGTCGCTGTAGAGGCTGATGGGGGACGAGGAAACACACCTCGAGGCACCTCCGTTGAGGCCTCCGCTCGCCAACACATCCGCACCCCGCGACAAGGAGCCGCCGGAAGCCGACCTCGAAAAGTTGCGCAAGTGGCAGGAGGAGCGCATCACGCGAAAGCTCCGCGGCGAGTACGAGTCTGCGGTGCTGCATCTAGCGGAGGTGGTGCGTAATCTGAGAGCATTCGTCTGACGCGACACTGAACTCGCTTGACACGTCAGGTCAACGACAACTTGACCACCCCTCTGCGGCTCGCTTCCATCCGCGTCGAAGGCGCGGTGAGGACGAGGCAGTCATTCCTCTCCACTCTGGTCACGCCGTTCCTTCCCCACCATGCGGCCTCGCCATTCGCGTCTTCTGCAGATGCTCCCAGTTCATTAGGGGACGTGCTGCACAAGGCCCGGCACATCGGTGCGCTACTGCAGGAGACGGACATCTTCCAAAACGTCGAGGCTCGGTTGGAGGGCAGCAGAGACTTTCTGGCACGTCCGGGCGACGTCAACCTTGTGTTCCGTACACGGGAGCGCGGCAGGTTCTATCTGAACACGAGCACGCAGGTCGGGAACAACGAAGGCGGCGCAGTGAGTGCTGAAAGCTGATGTCCCGCGTGTAGCAGCTGAGATGTGTTATAGAGCGCGACGTGTCGTATACGAAACGCGTTCGGCGCTGCGGAGCTCTTCCAGGCCAACCTTTCCTTCGCGACTACGACCCGCGTCGCGTTCTCCGCTTCGCTCTCGGCACCGCTCCTCCCATACTTGCCGTACTCTGCGAATCCCGACCTCACCACACGCGGGGAAGTCTCGGTCTTCGGGCATGAGCGAGACAACACGAGCTATGCGAGTTCCTTTGAGGGCGTCCGGGGCCTGCGGGCCGCTGTCAGGGTGAGCTAGGTTAGCTCTTCTCGCTGCAGAGTGGAGCGGAGCTCTGACACGGCTTCACCGCAGACAGGCACGCTACGGCAGGGTATACACGAGCTTGCGTACGAGGGAGTCCTCCGACACATAGGCAATCTGTCGCCGACAGCGTCGATTAGGTGCGTCTTCGTGCCTGCTCTGGGTCGATAGGGCTGATGAGAGGGCGGGGCGCAGCATTCGCGAGGCAGCGGGGCCGTCGATCAAGTCTGCGGTGTCACACAGCTACATGCGCGATACGCGGGATGACGCGCTGCTCGGGACGCGTGGGTCGTACGTCAAGCTATCTCATGAGCTCGCGGGGCTCGGTGGCGATGCGCGGTTCTACAAGGCGGAGGGCGCCGGGCAGCTTGCGCGGCGGCTGCTTCCTGGTGTGGTGAGCCTGCCGTGTGTCGCGAGAACTGTATGGACATTGACCGGGAGAAAAGACAGTGTCGCTGGCTGCGCGGAGCGGGGTGCTGTGGGGCTTGGACGACCGCATGACACCGTTCTCGGATAGATTTCATTTGGGAGGCCCGATGAGCGTTCGAATGTTCCGCGTGAACGGGCTGGGCCCACAGGACGGACGTGCGTTATTAACTGAGCATTTCGCCCTATACCCCTCACTGATGCTCGTCCTCAGCCGACTCACTGGGGGGCGACCTGTATTGGGCAGCAGGGCTGAGTGTCATCAGCGACATCCCAAAGAGGCCGCACTGGCCTGTGAAGCTGCATAGCTTCGTGAATCTGGGGCGGCTTGATTCCCGAGACCGGTGTACGTCTCCCTCCTCTTCTCATGTACTAGGCTCATACCCTGTGCAGCCCAGAGTCTGATCGACAACGTGCGCGAGAGCATCAGTAAGCCCTCAGTGGGTGCGGGAGTTGGCCTCGTGTACAAGCTCGATGCTGTTCGGGTGGAGGTCAATCTTGGCGTACCGGTCGTGGCGAGCAAGAGCGATGGCGTGCGGAAGGGGATCCAAGTCGGTATTGGGCTGGACTTCATGTAGACCATTCACATGCAACACGGTATAAGCTTTGAACTTCTCTGCTATCTTCGTGTGAAGCTCTGTGTCTACCCAGGTCTACATTGAATTTCTGGTAAGGTTAGGGCGGGTAATCATGCAGGTTTGTACGCACCCCAACCAGTCTATGGCATAGGCAACTTCTTTTCTGAGTGTGTCTCCTTCTCGTATTGTCCACTTTATCCCTTTAAATCGCCGTTTTCGGCTCATCCCCCTCTTCTAAACCTGATAATACGGGACGAATTATATTGCCAGCTATCTCGGTGATGAATGTTTGTTCCGACTCGTGTGTATAAAGTGAGTCTGCACTGCACAACGAACCACCTTCAAATGCATAACTGCTATACAAGGACACAGTAATCACTTGTCTGTCCCTCTCTTGTGCACACACTCTCAAGCACAATCATGAATATTAATACGCTCATGTCAGTCATCCGCAGACGCGGAAGTACGGGTACTGTGTTACTGCTTTTGGAAGTAGTACCGATGGGATCTGGCGGTGAATCGGAATCTGAGTTTGATTAGGCTGAGGCGCTTAGGACAATGCCGAAGGCGGGACGGGTGGCTCATGCAAGGACCAAGGGCCAAGACTCACCTGCCTGTACTCACCCTCACTCATCTACTATTCTCTCCATACCTTTCGAACCATCATTACCCATATATCACGGCTTGGGTAGCTTGAAGTGTCGCTGCGCTTCCGCCTGAAGGCACCGCAGGAGTCAATCCGTCTTCCTGAGCCTGAGGCCGGAGAGCATGTCACTGATCAGTGACCCAGAGTGTGTTGACACACTAATGTCCACCGTTTTTTTCTAATGGAATCTGATCTCACTCACTAGTTACCTAATCCATTCGCTACGCCTGAACTACCTCCGCAACGTCGACGATCCGTACGGCCCCCGCCTCATCTCGCTAGACCCATCTTACGACGCCAACCCCTACATCTATGCCTCGGGTCTCTCAGACGTGGAGAAATGGCCTGAGCTCGCCATGCCGAGCAGCCCACCCCCGAGCGACGACGAAGGTGACCCCGGAAGACCTGGTCGGCGGCGGTTTGGTGCGACTGGCCTGAAGTACACGACGACGATCATGGGCCCAAGCAGGGTCGGCGCGATGGGGCTGCGGGTGAACGGGAAGCGTGCGAGCGCGGCGGGCAAGAGCTCCTATCGGTTCTCGATCAAGTCGGCCACTGAGGTTGGTCCAAGCGTACCCGTTGGTGAGAAGACCGCGATGGAGGCAGCGCAGGAGGCCTCGGCGGCGTCGCCAACGAAGAGAGAGGCGGCGGATACGGCACTGAACGGCGCCAATGGCGCCAACGGAGGTGCTGGGACATCCATCGCTGCGTCGGAGGCGACGGCAGTCGCGGAGGAGCATAAGGAACTCCCGAAAGAACCTCCGAAGACGATCTCGCCGGAGTTCCACCCCAGGTTCAAAGGTGCGGCGGAGATGGAGGCAAGGCGGAGGGAGCGTATGCAAGCCAGGGCGCAACCACTGGCTGCGGTTCGACCTCCACCACCGCCGCAATACATCAACCCGGAGCTATCATCATCCTCAGAGTCCGAGTCCGAAGAGGAGGTTGACGAGGACATGCCAGAAGACGAGGACGAGGACGACTTCGATATGGTGCCGGAAGCGGACGATGACATGGATGGCGATGAGTTTGATCCGTACGTATGTCGATCTGGTTCGAAATCACCGTCTAATGCTCTTGCTAGTGACTTCGCGGCAAGCAGGGGCCTCAGTGGTGATCTTGACATTCATACCGACAGCGATGGGGTCTCCATCATGTCCGGTACCAATTCTGTCATGTCCACTTCCGAGGCTTCCTCTATGGTAGGCTCCTCGCTACCTCAGGGGAGCAGCTCCCGTGTCCGCAGTCGTCTCAGTCCTGTCCGCGAGGGCCGACATAGCGAGGAGACATCCGTCGAGGCGCTGCCCGAGCGTCCAGAAGAGTCCGCGCCCATTGAGCTCGGCTTCGACATGGTCATACCCGCACCCAAGGCGGACAAGGCGAAGGCGCCTGACCTGCTTGCGCCTACTGCGAGGCGTGTGGTAGCGGGTGCGAGCTCGGGCTCCGCGAGTGTGTCGGCAGACAACCCATTCGCGCGGCGCCCCGTCGCCCCCGCGCGTCCCGGCAAGTCCGCGTTGAGCGCGATGCTCGCAGATACGGGCGGCGTGACGTCGACGAACCCATTCACGGAGCTGTACAGTGCGATTGCAGCGCGCGCGGACGCGGACTGCATGCTAGTGAACGTGTACTTCCCGCACGCGCGCGAGCCAGCGGGCAAGCCGCTGGAGCTGAAGGTGCGGAAGGACGCGAGCGTGGAGGAGGTGCTTGGCTTTGCACTGTGGAGTTACTGGGAGGAAGGGTGGTCGCCGAAGATCGACCAGGGCTTGCAAGGGGAAGAGGATCCCAAGTGGGAGAGCAGGTGCTCGGCGGTAGGGTGGATCTTGCGGATTGCGGAAGACGACGGAGAGGTCGATGAGGACTTTCCGCGTACGGGCCCCTCATTGCGTTCGTGTGATGCCTGCTGACCTACTGCTGCACAGCGCCGGATCGTACGGGCAGGATATCGAAGTTCAACTTCGATGCGTATGCTGTTCTCGAGGCGACGCCACCCCAAGGTCTGGACACCCCGTCCCTGTGTTACCTCGTACTGAACAAAATCCCGCTCTTAGTCCAACAGAACAGGGTGCTGGAGAGCAAAATCCAGCGGCGCGCGTCGCGCATCGTCATCAAGAAAAAGAAATCCACAGGGCTGCTCAACAACATCAGTGCACAGAACGCGCTTGCACCGCCCGCAGACTCATTTCTCGGAACCAGTGCAGGCCTCAGTTCGCTTGCGTCTTCCGTGGGCATGTTCCCCAGCTCGCTGGGTCCGTCAACGAGCCACGGCCCGCCGCAATTTTTGCGCATTCGCATCGCAGACACCGCAGACGCGGGGCACATCTCAACGACCATCCAGGCGTATGTCGTTCCCTTCACGCACTCGGCGGCTGACGGTGCGAGCCGTACACAGGTCCGGGGGAATGTACATGGCGGAGGTGCTTGAGGCGGTGTGCCAGAAGCGCAAGCTGAGCAATCCGAAGGACTACGCGCTCGTGCTCGACCACGGGCCGATGAAGGTGTACATCCCGCTCGACCGCACGGTGAAGAGTCTGCAGGGCAAGCGCGACCTAATCCTCATGAAGCGGAGCATGCTCCAGAATTACGGCGTGGAGATGAGCGCAAGCTCGGGCCGCACGACGGACCCGAATGGTGCGTGGTCTGCACGTTGTAACGTGGGGTATGTTTGGTGCTGATCTGCGGGTGCCGCCAGCGTCGATCTTGAAGCGCCAGTCGGAGGTCGTGGATACTCCGTTCAATCTGTTCGACCCAACAAACGCTTACAAGGCGAGTTCGTACCAATCACGCCCGCGAATACTGCTGTTGACGTTATTTTCGCCAGAAATATACCGTGTACCGCAAGGTCCCCATGCTGGTCACTCGCAGCGCAAGGCTGCTTGCCATTGATGGAGGCTATATCCACGTACGCAATACTTTGGCGGTGCCGCCTCCGCGATATCTGACTTTACTTCCTGTAGATTATGCCCATATCACACAGGGCGAAACACGTCTTTGAGAGTGCCAAGACGTCGTCGTACCACCTGAAGAGCGTCGTCACGTGCCAGCAGTCCAGCAAGAATAGTTCCATATTCAAACTGATCGTTCGCGGTAATGCGGAGCGCAACAAGCGGTACGACTTTGAGGCGGAGAGCCCCAAGCTTGCTGGTGTGTATACTGTGCACGTGTTCTTGTGGATTTTGAGTGCTGATAGTGGTGCAGCTGAGATTGCGCAGACTATACGCCAGCTCAAGACGGCGATGGACCGTCCGGGGACTATCAAGCAGTCGCGCCGGAGTAGACATGTCGGGTAGTTGAGGAGTCGATGCTTCTTGTCTTGGTGTCACAGTTGGACCATTGAATACTGTACTATAGTGTATGTTGGATACTTGAGCATTTGTGAGATAGCAGCACTCGCACGCTTCGTGGGCCCAACCATCTTGTTTGAGCATTTTTAGAGATCTACATCAGTCTCATGGTTGTCGGGGTAGTGTTAGATGTAGCATGTGCATGAGGGGGCGTACCTTGTCGGTACCTTGTTCAACCACCGTCCAATCTGAGTCCAATCTCTGACACGCTCAAAGCCTTATCATACGTTGATGATCCATAAATTGATCGAAGGTGTCGTATGTTACGCAGATCCTACTGATATAGTTAGCTGTTTAGTTTTGATCCCCGTCGTGTTGGATGAAAATGACGTACAGTAGACGGAGAGAACGAGGGATGATAGAAGATAGACTCGGACAGTACAGGAAGGTCTTACCATGAGTTCCGCCGGCGTGTACATGTTGACGTGGGCATCGATTGTGTCCGATGAGTCGTCGCACGGTGGCGCCATGCCGCCACTGCGATTGGCTTTGCAAATACTGCATGACTCGCGAAAACACAGCACCAGGCACTTGATCACTGCACCCAGGGCCCGCTGAACCTCACGAACCGTCGACGTCTGACAACAAGAATGTTGAATTATAATATGATCGGCAAGAAGGAGTACGTGGCCTACCCTCTAGATGAGGCGCTCTACACCCTTGACGAAGAGGAGGCCGCGTTCTTCAAATCGCAAACTGGCATTGATGACGATGAAGAGTTGAAGCGGCACATTCTGCGTGCGCAAAAGGACGCATACGAGGTGCGTGTTGCGATGATCAAAGATGAAGAGACTTCTGAGCGCAGTATACAACCTACCTCTAGATATTTCCGTACCCGCCTATCCGTTGGTTCACTTTCGCGAGGCAAGGCCCACGCCAGCGCATATATATATGGACGCACCGTGCTAACTTGGACTCCGCCATCAGGCTCCAGATCTCCCGCCATCCGATTTACCAAGACTTCTTGAGGTTGGGGAAGGAGAGGCCTGGAGCGATCTTTCTCGAGATGGCGACCGGCGGCAAGTGCCTCCTCTTCTCCTGACACGAACACAGAGAGACGAGCCAATCGCAGTCGGCGCAGATGTGAGAAAGGCAGTCGCGGACGGGTATCCCGCGAGGAACTGCGTGACCACTGACCTTCGCCCAGGCAAGTTCCCCCCTCATACCTACCGCGCCTGCTCTGCCACTGACCAGCTGTGCACGTCGCGGGGCAGGATACTGGTACATCGGCTACAAGCTCTTCCGTGACTACCCCGCGCGCTTTCCGGTGCCCTTCCTCGCGGGAGACGCGCT
>MPVS01000393.1:0-41280 GCA_001931775.1 Fomitopsis pinicola
AGCGCCCAAGCAGCCACAGAGCACCTGCACAATGTCACCAGTTGCCATATTGGGCTCCATGCTAAGCCATTTCATGGACCCTCACTGCATTGCTTGAGCGCTTAACCACTGTATTTGTTTGGCACTGTTGATGCAAGTTGTGTTGTCTGGGAGTTTGAATTTTGCCACTCCGCTGAAGTGCCAATACAAACAGTTACTTATGCTCCCTTTGCTGAGCACAAGACCAGGACCAACCCTTGGAAGGACTGGACTGGACTGGTGCAAGAGGGACCAGTCCTAAGTGGTCCAGTCCCAGTCCCTGATGGTTGGTGGATTCTGTAAGGACTGACCAAGGACTGGTTGAGACCAGCTGCAACCAGTCCTATGTCAACTTCGATATATTCAAGCATACATGGCTCTGAAGACATATAAATGAGGCATAATGCTGTTACATCCACAATGATGGCATGCAAAGAGATACTTTAAATATGAAATGTGAGTGTTCTAGAATTATGTCTACATAGAAACCATGTACTACCACAGCAGGTACTGTGTGCTTCATGCATTTGAGTCTGGCAAGAGACATCAGGAGTCATGAAACTGGATACTGAGGAAGAACAAGGGTTATCAAGCATTTTTGTGTATATGTACTGCAAAATGAGACTACCTACTCTACCTGCTAGTAGATAAAAATGTATACAGAAGACCAGTTGGCACTGAGTAAAGACCAGTCAGGACCAGTCAGGACTGCATGTCTAGTTGCAACAGGTCTGGACTGGTCTTTGAGTGCAACTGGACTGCTAAGGACTGGTCCCAATCAGTCCAGTCCTGGTCCCACCCTTGTGGTGGTTGGTCTGGGACCAGTCCTGGTCCTGGTCCTTGCCTAAAAAGGCAATATCACCGGACTGGACCGGACTTTTAAACACTAACCTTCGTACCTCAGGGATCATAACTGCCCCTGTTCCTCAGAGAGTGGCACATTGCCTGGCAATGATAACACATCCTTACAAATCAAAACCTCGGAACAAAGTGTGTACTTCCTTTACATTGTTGCCAGTACAGTATGCTAAACAAAACCTTGTAAGTACACTTAGCAGAGCCTTCTAACAATGGGGAATGCTCCCAAGGAGATTCTTCTGGGCCATCTGGCCTCTCTGGTGTGTTGCTTCCTTCTTCATTATGTCTTATCCTGCTCATACTAAATGGTATTAGGCGAACTGTCTACTAGTAACGTGTCGACAGGCATTGGGCCTCAGCGTACTACAAGGCTGAACACTCACAAAGCCACAAAGCCATATCCTACACCAGGAGAAGACACTGCTGATCCGTAGTCTAGCCATCGCCGGAATGCGCTGCGAGTGCGACAGCGGTCGCCCTGCCCTCGAGGTGGCATAGCCTGGATATGCGCACCTGCTGCACCAATTTGGGACCGGAATCCGTTGGACGTCCCACACCACGGATCTCAACAAGTTGTGTCGCATTTTCTGAGTATACTGACTGCCGACCTTGCAGATTCTGCTCTTCTCGCATGTGCAGCTCAAGTGCAGCAATGCACTCTGTCTCTGCATAGCCTTCAGAACCATGAGTCTAAACTGAGCCTGGACAAAATCTGGGCCAGTAAAGTGAAGGGGAAGACTCGAGTGATGAAGAAAATGTTTCGAAACTGGAATGCAATGGCTGGCAAATTTGTTCATGTCGCAGCTGGCGGTGAGTACTTACAGTCTCGTCACAAGCTATGCTTAGTAGCTGACATTGTGTGCAGGTTCAATATATATATTGATACTGATAGCAGTTCAGAACCTCAGAACACCGTTGTCTGGAGTAGACGGCCATGTGGCACGTCACATAGGCAATATGCTTAGGTGTCCGGATGGTAATGTATTGTTCTATGTTCATAGCTTGCATGCTCAAGCATTCAACAGATTCTGCCGCCGGTCGAATTGTCAAGAACATCATCATACCTGCAATATCTCTGTTACAACAGCAGTTTCCCCTATCTCCGGACACTTTCCTCCAGGAAAGTCAGTCTGATACACCTGGCAAGACCTCCGCTTTGTGCGATCTTGAGCATCTCAACCTATTCCTTGACTCCCTGAAAACAAAGTAAGCATGCATCTGAATTCCGCATTTCTCTCTCTTAATGGTATTTACAGCTCTTTTCATTTGGTGCCTCGATGTCGCGAGGCATGGGCGTCGTGCTACGGTGTCGAATCACAGCCAACAGCTACGCTACACTTCCTCTCTCCTCCCCTATCTGACATGAGCTCTCTCCCACCAACACCGCAGCCGTCTTGGCTGTCACCATCGCCGTCTGTCTCGGTTAAGTCTCTGACTTCAGATCACGTCGTCATACTTCAGACTCACTATGATGCCGTTCTCCCTGAGAACAAGAAGCCGCCAGTGTTCATGCACAATAGGGAGAAGAACTCCATATGGATCCAGGATGAGCGTGTTCGCACCAGCAGGGCAGACGTACCAGTAAGTCTGCAAGATCTTGAGAACAAGGTATTGTGTTTGCTTAGAATCAGTTATCTCGTACTGAAGCAAAGATTGCAAAGCTTCAGGAAATGCACAGAAATGGCGAGAAATCCGGCAAGTCTCTGTACATTCAGGTGCCCATTGGGCTTGTTGAGTGGGTCAAATTCTCAAAGTCAGTGGTATATGCTAATGGAGCGCCAGGGATACTCTTATAATCCGAGGGCAAGAAGACTATCTGCTCGCATGCGTCTGCACTGCTATGCCTGAAGCTTTAAGGCGCGACCTGACTGACCACCTCATCGCATGCTTTGACAATGATCCACTGAGGACAGTCAATTCCTCCAGTGCATCTGAAGGTCAGAGTACTTTTGAAGCTTTACACTTCTCATGGTACAACCATCATTGCACCACCGTGCGTGTTGTTGTCTTCCTTGTTGTCACTCTGACTCTTAAATGGGCTTAGGGAGAGTCTGCACCGGCCGATGTGCAGCCTATGCTACTGCGTCGTTGATCAGGCCTCTCCAGAACCAACTACGAGAAATTCATTCCTTACATGTCCAAGGACGTCAGCGATCACCACACCGTATATCAAGCTGTCAAGACAATTCTAAGGGACGTGTTTGATTGGGTTTCTGAAAAGGTGTGCTTGTCCCACATTGGTTTCACTACATTTTATTACATGACTGGCCTATCTACAGCTCAAGGAAGTTCTTCCACTCGAGTACGAGAGGCTAGATGCCACTGCCTCAGTGCTGCCAGACTGTAATGTCTCGGCAGTTCACCCCTTCGTCGGCCTTGTTCTGAACTTCAACATCGCATCAAGAGCGCACAGAGTACCAAAGACCAAGCTATCTGTCTTGTTCTCCCTGTAGGGGATTTTATTGGCGGTCCTCGTCCTCCTCTGCTGCAGCACCACTACTCTTTCCCTTGGCACCGCGACCCTTCGTGCTCCTCTTGTGCCTTGGAGGGGAAGGGTGTTCTGGAATAAGAAGAACACATCACATGAGTCCTAGGCCAGGCCCAAAGCTCCCAGTGTTTGGGTGCATCTGAAAACACCGGATTTGCCTTGAGGAATCAAGAGATCTTGAATAGCTTCCTATAGATTGTACGAAACACTGTAAATTTCCTTGTACAAGTAGAGAAAACATATAATGATGTACTACAGAAAGAATGCATTAGTAGCCCAGCCATTGCGTCCTTCAGCAGTCCATTTGGCCATTTCACGATCAGTTTGTAGTACGATAGAGGAGAGACGACCGGAATAATGTAGGTTGAAGTGAGTAATGTCGCAGGAAGGAAATACACCAAAATCACCATGTTGCAAAGGCAATACTATACCAGGCTCCACCAGACATAGATCAGAGAAGAAAATAACTCACAACATCCTGCCGGAGAAGCACATCATCATCCAGGACACTATTGGCGATGTTTGGGAGATGGTAGCTCAGGATCAAAAGGATCAGAAGGAGCATGAAGGCAATGAATGGTACCTCAAGCACCTCGAACTGGGGTTTGACAAGCTCAATAACCCTGAGGAAGGTGCGGATGCTTGCAAGGATGTGTGCAACCTGGTACGTGTGTTGCAATGCAGGTCGACAGTGCTCATTTCATGCTCGTAGCTCTGGACGGGCACGGCACAGCTGCGCAACCAGGTCAAGAAGGAGGCCAAGAGCGTTGTCGAGGACACATATGGCCTCAAGAACCTGCCGGAGATCCAGAGGGTCTCGGCGGCGCTCTTCCTCCTGAAGGACAACACTCAGGGCACAACACCATCCCAAACTTCGTGTTCGCGGACGTCAAGCTGAGCTGGGAGGGGGATGAAGTGGATACTAGGGTAAGTGTTTGCAAACTCTCACAAGCTCTACTAAACACCGTGCAACCGTGCAGGAGAGCACAGTGAATCGCAAGCAGCCATTCCAGCACGCAGCAATCTTCATGTTAATCGTGCAGTACTGGTTCAGTAGCCAGCGCAAAGGACTCCTGCAGGCGCACTGGCCATCATCGAAGATTGCAAAGGAGAGGTTCCTTGAGATGCCGGACAACCTCATCGTGTTTGCGTGCAACGCAGTGAGTAGTATTTTTTTTGCGTGTGCATTACATACCATACATACTAACATATGTACACTAGATTGAGACTGCATTGGTGGACATCGCCACCAGCGTGCATCAATTCACGAACAAGGTGTATGCACCTAAGTACGTGTTTATACTAGCACACCCTATCATTTTGTCTGACACTTCATAGGTGGGCCAACCTGATGGATCTGCTCAAGGTCATGAAGAGTTGTGCCCCTGCAGTCCATTCCAGAATCAAGGAGTTCATCGCGAACAATGTCAGGTAAGCTTCATTTGACTGGAAGTATTCAGCACTAGTACTGACCTTGGGCTAGGAATACGGTGGCAGCCCAGGCTGCTGGGCAGAAGCAAAAATTGCAGGAAGATGCAGACGCCGAAGGCGAAGGGGACTTCATGTCCTGGAAGGAGATAGAGGTGACGGGTGTTGCTGGACCTTCTGGAGTGCAAGGTGTGTTGCGCTCAACAGTAAAAGTATTTAATTGACATTCAAAACCTCTGCCTCAGCTTCATCTGTCGCTGGTGCCGCACCACCTGTAGTAGCTACTGCTGAAGCTGTGGGCCGAGTGCCCTCTGGCACTGCACCCACCTCATCCAGCCCTGCTCCCTCCACCTCACATTCTGCTGCACGCGCATGTTCACTTGCCGCCTCACCCGTCACAGCTGATACACATGCCCCAGCTGCCATTACCTCCTCCGCCGCCAGTGCCTCCGCCGGTGACCCTGCACAAGTTCACTCATAGGTGAGTGCAGTCATTGAGAGGTGGCAGAATCATGGCTAACATCACTGATAGATTAATTATTGCAGGGCCTTACTGTGTATGGTGTACTGGTTCTGTTGCGCACTTAGGGGATGAAGTGGATACTAGGGTAAGTGTTTGCAAACTCTCACAAGCTCTACTAAACACCGTGCAACCGTGCAGGAGAGCACAGTGAATCGCAAGCAGCCATTCCAGCACGCAGCAATCTTCATGTTAATCGTGCAGTACTGGTTCAGTAGCCAGCGCAAAGGACTCCTGCAGGCGCACTGGCCATCATCGAAGATTGCAAAGGAGAGGTTCCTTGAGATGCCGGACAACCTCATCGTGTTTGCGTGCAACGCAGTGAGTAGTATTTTTTTTGCGTGTGCATTACATACCATACATACTAACATATGTACACTAGATTGAGACTGCATTGGTGGACATCGCCACCAGCGTGCATCAATTCACGAACAAGGTGTATGCACCTAAGTACGTGTTTATACTAGCACACCCTATCATTTTGTCTGACACTTCATAGGTGGGCCAACCTGATGGATCTGCTCAAGGTCATGAAGAGTTGTGCCCCTGCAGTCCATTCCAGAATCAAGGAGTTCATCGCGAACAATGTCAGGTAAGCTTCATTTGACTGGAAGTATTCAGCACTAGTACTGACCTTGGGCTAGGAATACGGTGGCAGCCCAGGCTGCTGGGCAGAAGCAAAAATTGCAGGAAGATGCAGACGCCGAAGGCGAAGGGGACTTCATGTCCTGGAAGGAGATAGAGGTGACGGGTGTTGCTGGACCTTCTGGAGTGCAAGGTGTGTTGCGCTCAACAGTAAAAGTATTTAATTGACATTCAAAACCTCTGCCTCAGCTTCATCTGTCGCTGGTGCCGCACCACCTGTAGTAGCTACTGCTGAAGCTGTGGGCCGAGTGCCCTCTGGCACTGCACCCACCTCATCCAGCCCTGCTCCCTCCACCTCACATTCTGCTGCACGCGCATGTTCACTTGCCGCCTCACCCGTCACAGCTGATACACATGCCCCAGCTGCCATTACCTCCTCCGCCGCCAGTGCCTCCGCCGGTGACCCTGCACAAGTTCACTCATAGGTGAGTGCAGTCATTGAGAGGTGGCAGAATCATGGCTAACATCACTGATAGATTAATTATTGCAGGGCCTTACTGTGTATGGTGTACTGGTTCTGTTGCGCACTTTGTGTTTTGAGTTTGGAGTATGTCATTGTATTAGTACTGTGCAATCTATGGTTTGGATATGGATCCAAGAAAATGAAAGGAACGGAAGAGATACTACAAGCAATAGTAAGAAAATATTTGGTTATACATGGCATTCAAAGCCTTTACATAGTAGGAAGTGTGAAACACAAGAGATAATAGTTGTTGGGTAAAGGAACTCAGGGGCAAGACCAGTGAAGATTTTGCCATGTTTTTGTCTTAGCCCAAACACACACTGGATTAAATTGGCTTACCAACAACTCTGACAAGTAATAAATCACCATTGGGGGGCTTGGACAAGCAGAGCAGCTGCTTCGCAAGGTTCTGACGACTGGGACTTACCTCATCAAGCAAAGCTGCCAAACAAGGTCATATTTGCCTTTTGTGGAGAATGTGTTGGTTGAATGGTCATGGCTGCCTTGCCAAGGCAAATCGATTTTTCCTGATGAGTGTACCCAGTGTCCGCTATGATATGAGTACATGTTCTTCCTCCTTTATCACACTCTTGAATGTCCAAACAGTAAGTCTACTCAAGAATCATTGGCAGTGAACTTGCAATACATGACATCACGTGACACAGTCCACCTCCGGGGCGGAGTCCGGTCCAGACCCGTAGGGGCGGAAATCCCAATAACGGAATGTCCTCAAAATTACCGCGATGCACGTTTCAGAGATGCAGAAGCTTCCCTTGCTCTGCGAGCAAGGTTCTCCACAGTCGAAAAGGTTGTCCCCCTTTTGCAAATTGTTTGCAGCTGTTTGGGTGGGAATGCTACATGACAATCTCAAGATCTAGTGCCTTGTGTCGTGCAGCTGCGGCTCGCAGTTCATGTTACTCTGTACATAGCTGGTACGTGGCATACGCCGATGAGTCCATTTGTCAAAGTGTTTTTATATTCGCTGCGCTCATCTCTCCAACATGCTTATAGTTTGAGAAGGAGTACTCTACCCAACCACTCTTCTGGCGAACCGCGGCCGATGCCTATTCCGAACCACCAACTTGGTAACTTGAAAGTAGAATTGGATGGAGATGTACTTGTCTTGAAGTTGGTGGGTCAGTGTCGCCAAGACAGCCCACAAACCCACTCGTGTACGACTCACAACAACCTGTGCAGATTCAAGGAGACTGCCAAAGTGTGAAGCGGCCTGAGGGCTTTGATCTGACCCTCTGGGGACAATCAATGACCCCGCCGCAGACCACTTGAGGTCTCGGATCTCCCAAGTCGCATCACCAGCATCAACTGCAAGCCAAAACTCAGGATCGCGCCAGCATACCTCAGGCTTCAAAGCACCAAAATGTTGTACTACCATGGACTCAGAATTGTATGCGGGGACCATCAGTGAGCCTTTTGTTGTTTTCTTGTTGGTGCTCATGAGCTTTGCATTGGCAGCGTGTGCATGGTGTGCGCAGTATGCAGGCTCGTCTCTCAACAATGTGAGGACTATGATGTCACCCGAACCAAGCGACCGAATGAGATGCGCAGCAGAGGGATCTGAGGCTATGTCCTTCGTATATAGCTGTGTCGTCCGACACATGTTCAGCGCACCTGGGGTCGCTATGGATTGTCTCCCTTCATTGATTCTGCACTCGGACTGTGCCGTACACGTATGCTCACGCTGTTTCACATTCTGCAGAAAACTCGAACTCCACGACTCGTCAACCAAAGCAGAGGGCCAACAAGGCACGAAGTCGATCATCACTCCCACGAATAGCACTGTCGCACCACCGGCCGTGTACCTGTCACCTGAGGCACGTAGCGTGCACCACTGTCCTCCACTGATCCCATGAGTGCACACCGATGGCCGGCTGCAGAGCATGCGTGCCGAGCGTGCCATCAAGTCTGGGATCACCATGCGCATCATGCCTTCCATCCAATATCTCCCTCCTCTTGTCCTGCCATCTTCTCATGCCAGCAGTTGTTCTCGCGCGACGTCTGTACCAACCCAGCGGCAATCCCGCGCTGTCCTTACATGTCTTCAGTGTGCTGCGTGCCTTCGCCTTGCTGCGCCTTTCCACGCCTTTCCATGCCTTGCCAGATGCGCAATTCCTCCCTGCCCTCCCTCCTTGCATTGCTCCACCCGCTGCACTGTTCTCTCGAGCTATATGCTCCGACTGAGGGAGCATGCCAGTGAAGCAGCTGAGGGGGCTCATTTGACCCTATGAGCGGCCCCGCTGTGAATCTTGCATCGCTGCCTCCAGTGTGCTGCGGCGAATTACCGAGCCGGATCAGCCCGTCATATCATGCAGCGCAGATTTCATGAGACCTTCAAGGTGCAATGTGGCCCGAGGGCTTTGATTTGACCCTCCGGGGACGATCGGTGACCCCGCCGCAGACCACTGAGAGTCTCCTTGCTTTCAGCAGCTGGCCACCGCACTTCGGCCACGACCTCCGTGCCCAGCGACCGCGCCAGCCCACCCAGTGTGTCGTACTCTGTCACTTCCCTGAGTGGCGTATGCTCAAGCGCGAAACAGACAAGATGATCGGCGACTGGATATACCAAGACCTCCTATGCCGGTGGGGTGCACTCTGCGAGATCGTGACGGATAACGGTGCACCGTTCGTGAAAGTGCTGACATACCTCGAGAGCAAGTACAAGGTACATCACATCCGAATTAGCGGCTACAACTCTCATGCAAACGGTATCGTGGAGCGACCCCATTTCGACATGCGACAGGCTCTATTCAAGGCCGCGGAAGGCGACGAGACCAAGTGGTCGCAGGTCGCGCACTCTGTATTCTGGTCGGAGCGAGTGACCATCCGCAAGCACATGGGTTGTTCCCCCTACTTTGCAGCTACAGGATGCCATCCAGTGCTGCCCTTTGACATCGCAGAAGCGACCTATCTACAGCCAGCGCCGAACTCGATTCTCTCAACCACGGATCTAATCGTGCAATGGGCTATTGCCCTCCAGCAACGCCAAGGGGACCTTATGCGACTGCACAAGAAGGTGTATGAAGCTTGCATCCAGGCAGCACTGAAATTCGAGCGCAATCACGCTGCGACTATCCGTGACTTCGACTTCAAGTCAGGCGACGTTGTGCTCATGCGACACACCCAGATCGAGAAGTCACTCAATCGCAAGATGCAACCCCGATACACGGGCCCTCTCTTTGTGGTAGCACGGAATCGCGGAGGTGCGTACATCATCTGCAAACTCGATGGTACGGTATTCCACAGACCGGTTGTGGCATTTTGCATGATTCCATACATGGTGAGGCGCAACATTCCGTTACTGGAAGGTTTCCTGGATATCTTGAACCAGCGACTGGCCGAACTGGTGGCTTCAGAAGACGACGGCAATGACAGCGAAGAACCCGAGATCGTAGGAGCCTCAGAGCTACCGGACGACATGGCGGACCTACGCCAAGAATAGTTTATTTTTTCAGCGACAACACGCGACCGCAATATAGTACACTGCGACAGCGATATGTTTCCTTCACTTATACCCGAGTACTTACTACTGTTTTCCATCTATCTTTTAGGACACGCGTTGGTACTTACTGCGCGGACTTACCGGCGATGAAGAGTTACTGAGCCGTACCTACCCATTCATCTATTTTACTCTTGGTTTTCTCTTACTTCGGTGAACGAGACCCCCCTCGATCGCAAGACTGCAACAACCTCAGTGACTCTAGGATTACACAGTGGCGACATGCGGACTACAAGTACAGGAAGGGGGGCGCGACTCTACGACTACGATCTACTTGCCACCCTGCTTCCGCTTCCGCGAACCCTTCTTCTTTGCGACACCTTCCTCCTCCCCCTCGTCCGCAGCCTTCTCCGGCTCAATGTCGGCCGGTAGGAACTCCCGTTCACGGAAGAGGTTGAGGCGGAGCTGGTCCTCAAGCGCGTGGATGCGAGCCTGCAACACCTTGCGCTCGCTGCGCAAGACACAGACGAGGAGCTTGTCCTCGTGCGAAATGTCGAGGGCGTCAAGCTCGTCGGGCGGGAAGCCAAGCGCGACAGCGGTCAAACACGGTGTCGAAGGAGCCAGGACCGGGGCGGCGAGGCGCATGGAAGGCCCAGCCTCTGGAGCGGCCGGAGGCGGCGAGTTCGACTTGAGGAATAGCGGGGTGCCGAACAAGTCGGTTTTGGGGCCCGCGGATTCGTCTTCGTCCGCTGAACTCGATGAGGGTACTGCGCGCCAGATGCATCCGACACAAGCCGGTGGCACTGCCGGAGGTGTTGAGGCTAGCGAAAGCGACAGTTAGTGGAGCAGCAACCGGTGGAGGCGAGGCGACTTACCCTTGGGCGTGGTCAGGATGACCGGAGCTGGAGGCGCAGCCTTCCAGGGCTTGCCGAAGGTACATCCTTTCTTGTCGTGGATGCACCGCTTGCACTTGGTTGTCCCGGCGCGCAGTTCGCACTGCGTGGCGGTGCGACCGGACTTCTTGCAGTGATCGCACTAGAAAAAGAAGAAGAAGATTAGCCAAGAGGAGGAGCGACGCGAGCAGCGACATACCCGGAGATCGAGGACACGGAGTCCACCCCTCTGGATGGGGCGGGGCGCGCGAGTGGCCATGCGCTCGGGGGCGACCTCCGGCGCAGCGGCAGCGATGGCTGGAGCAGCGGGGACTGCAACAGCAGTGGGGACTGCAACAGCAGTGGGCGCCTGTGCAGGCACAGGTGCCGAGGGTGCGGGCACAATCACTGGCAGAGGGCCGCGGTCGACACCCTTGCCCTTCCGATCCGCAACCTTGAGGAGGACACAGCGACACTTGGCCTGCCGCCTGGGGGGCCTCAGACTCACCGCTAGAGCGGTCCTTCTCGGTCTCCGGGTGCTTCTCCATGGCGGCGGCAGCTTGCGGTTGCGACGTGTGGCGCGTGCATTGAAGGCGCGCCAAGATCGATGCAAGCTGGTCTTGGCGCGCGCGCTTACGGACCTCAGCAGAGGTGCATTCGAGCACCGGTCCGAAGACCTCGGTTGCCCAATCAGGCAGCGGCTCCTCCGCGACGGGGAACTGGCCTGCGAGGCCTCAAAGAGCCTTGTCGGCCTTCTCGTTGAGCACTTCGCGAACGGCGCCTTGCTTGCGGGCGGTGGCCTGGTACATGCGACCTCAATGAGCAAAACGGCGGTGGTCAAGGAAAAGCGGCGACGACTCACCATCACCTCGCAGAAGATGCGAGCCCAGTCAACATAGTCAGACGTCTCCGTGGGGGGCTCCGGAAGCCACTTGAAGAGGTCCGCGACGAGTGTCGGGACCGAGTCGTCAGAGACGCGGTTGGCGGCGGCGACGGAGGCAGTGACAGCGGAAGAGGACGGGACGGGAGTACGAGCCATGGCGACAGGAGGAGAGAGCAGCGAAGAGCGAGGAGAGGAGAGCGATGGGTGGTGGTTCAACAGGAAGGAGTGGTTCGACTTAGGCGAGCAAGTCGTGGAGCCTTTTATCCCCCCCGTTCTGGGACAATAGGCCGCGGTTACCCACGACGGAGCACCCGCGAACAATGATTGGTGCCCACGCGATCGGCTACGCCACCCAAGGATTCTCCCATCAGAGTTTGATTCCGCGACGCATCACCGGCGCTCCGTGTAGCACGGCCCGTGATCGACTTGGCGAGGAATGACCAGCTAAGTTCCGACCTGCCTAGGGAGTCAGGATTTTAGTGAGGGGGAGATGATGCGACTCCGCTGCATCTGAGCCCGGAAATCGCACCCTACGCGATACACGACATGGCGATCCTGAACCAGCGGCTTGGGCACAACTACGCGACACACGAAGGACTACTCAAGCAGCGACCCAAGCGAGGGCAGGGCACTCAAACGGCTAGGTTTGCATTGTTGATCCTAGCTACAGTACATGCGACGGTGTCTACGGTAGCGGCGACCTCTTCTACATGAAGGGGTTGTTGTTGCGACGCAACCTGTTATACCCTCCCCTCATTGCGGAACCTCCTCGACCGCGACGCGGACCTGTCGGGATGCCGCGAGCGGGAACGTTGCGCATGGTGGTTGGTGCGATGCGCTGGTCGGAGCGCGCGATTTGTTCAACGCGATCAGTGAGCCTGCGAAGCTCCGCGGTGTGACTCTGGCTGTCGGCGAGTAGGTGATCGACTAGGACAGCGACACTGTGCAAAGAGGTCGGAAGATTGCAGAAGTCGTCGAGGTACATGGGCATCACCGAGTACTGCGGCGGATCAGCGGGCGTAGTGTCGCAGGTGCAGTTCTGGATCTCGACGACCGAACTCTCGGACCAAGTGAGTGTCGTGTATGGTACACTGGACCTTTCGACTGTGATCGGGCTATCCGACTGGAAGACACTGTCAAAGTAGTCTAGGAGTCGCATCACAGGAGCCACAGCAGAGCCTCAGGCTCGTGCGCGACGACGATGCAATACGACTCAAACAAGGCGCGCTGTAGTGTTCGTAGGTCCCCTGGGACTGGCGGAGGGAAAGATGGGAGGGGTTCGCTTGGTTACGAGAGGGCTGGCGGAGGGTAGGTCGAGAGGTGGAAGGGAGGATGAGGTAGAAGGGAGGATGAGGTGGTTCGAGCAGAAGGGAGGAAGAGGGACGCGGGCCGCGAGACGAAGGCAGCCCCACTGCTGGCGCTGGTCGTCGCTGTCGACGTCGGGAGGGGGATACTCGGGGCTCAAGTCGCAGCGCGGAGAGTATACTCCTCGGGTCGCGGAACGCAGGCGCAGCAATTCAAACACAGGGGCACAAGACTCGATTCACTGCGGGAAGGGAAGCTAGCTACTCGCGACTCTAGTGGTGGTGGTGGTGGTGGTTGTGAACCCCCTTTCCTTACGCGCCCGCCACGTACTTATGCTCCCCGTTCCCATTCCCACGCCTCCTCCCCCTATCATACCTCGTCCCAGTTCCCTCCGCCTTCCCCACCTTCCCCAATGTCCACCGAGCACCAGCCCAATGCCACTGTAGCGGTTTACTCCCTCCGCTTCTTCCGCCTCCTCGAGCTCCTGCGTGATGAGCGTGCCGCCGAGCCTCGCTTGACGACCTGAAACCATGCTGAGTGGTTGGCCTGGGGGCACGGAGCTCGATGGCTAGTTGTACGTCTGAACTTCTTCCCTCTGCCTTGTGCTCATCCCATCACAGTGTATGCTTTTCGACTCCCGCGCGCGTGCCATCGCCCATGGGGACGCGAGCCTTCCCTCCGTCCGTTCGCAGTCAGACATCCAGGCCCTCATTGAATATCTCGACGAGGTGTTTGCCACGCTACCCAGCGAGCACAGCCCGTTAGGCGCGCCGTTCCCCACCATCGTGTGGTCTGTGAATCAAGTTGCTGCCAAGCAGGCCGACTCCAACGCTGGCCGTCCCCTTCCCTCCGTTTGCTACTCCGACCGACTGCTGCAGCTTTCGACCTTACACAGTTCCGCCAAGGGGTGGGACAGTCTTGTCCGCCGCATGCAGGTACTCGTGCAGGGTCAGCGCGATGCCGCCAATTCTGCCCGCGTGGAGGGGATCGAGATCCATGATCGTCTTGCCGCGATGGAGCTTCAGCTTTCCGCAATGGACCGTCGTCTTCGTTCGAGGTTGCTGGAGGGTTCCGAGGCTCAGGCAGAGGGTAGCGTAGAGTTGTTTTAAGTGTTTTCTGTGTGTCCCGTAGTAGGACCGTGTCCTTGGATGCAGGTGTTGGTTCCCTGGTCGAGGCAGGGGGTACAGATCTTGTGTCTGGGGCTCCCCATGCAGTTATGTGCCGAGGCGGAGGGTAGGTCGCAGGTCATTCATGGCTAGGCTCGCAATTCCGCATTCAGCGCTGCGTCTCCTGTCGGCCGTGTCTTATTCGGCGCTGCTTCCCTCCACTGTCACCGTTTGTCACCTGTTGCTGGCCGTGTGTTCCCTGGTTCTGCCCCCAGCCAGTGGGCACCGCCCACAGCGCTAGTGTGCGATCAGTTGCAACGTCTCGGAAACAGCCAGGCCTCTACCTACCAAGTGCCAGCGGGTACCATGGGCCCACGCAAGCCATTTGCGATCGTTGGATGCGCAATAGCGAGGTTCGACAGCAAGGTCGGCTCGCAGAACATCGATGAGTCGCGAGAAGCGGACACGGTGAGCGTTGGTGGCAGTGTCGTTGTGGGACATGACTGTCTGGCGAATGTGGAGGGAGCTCCTCCTTCCTCGCGACTTCAAATCCTCGGCGACTGAGTCGGACTCAGATCTAGTCGGGAGTCGTGTCGCTGTAGTGTTTGTATGTTCCCCGGGTACGGCGGAAGGTAGGTGGGGAAGGGGTCCGCTGGATGTTGAGCCTTGGGTGACAGCGAGCTCCGAGACCGAGCTGAGGGACAATAGCGGAGGGTAGCTAGTGCTGGAGCGACAAACTCGAGCGGAGGATGAGGGAGAAGTAAAGTGGAAGGTAGACAGTAGTGGAATGACGACTTTTATGCAGGGCAGACCTCCGGCAGGCTACGCCTCGCTGGCGACTCGCGACGACTTGGGGAAGGGGTAGGATCCGCGACAACGACTCACTCGGGTAAACTCGGGTAGAACACTTGATTCGACAACAAGTGACTCAACTTCAACACGACAACAACAACAACGTAAGACAACCGACTTCGCTAGATACTCAGTACTCGGAGGGTGGTGGTGGTGGAAAAAACTGACTGCTCCTTCCGCTCCCCGCCACGTCTTATCCTCCCCCGTTCCCAAGTTCCCACGCCAGTCCAACAAAACCCCCCTCCAGTTCCCTCCGCTCTTCCCCACTAACTCACCATTCGCCATGTCGGCCGAGCATCACCCCAACGCTACCGCCGCGGTGTATTCCCTGCGGTTCTGTCGCCTTCTCGAGATCATCCGAGCACAGTGGCCTCGGCGTCCCGTTCCCTGCTATTGCGTGGTCGGTAGATCAAGTCGCTGCCGAGCAGGCCGATTCAGAGGCCGGCCGCCCCCTTCCTTCCGTCCGCTACCTTGACCGTCCCCTCCAGTTGTCGACCTTGCGAAACTCCGCCGAGGGGTGGGACAGCCTCGTTCGCCGAATGCAGGCTATTGTGCAGACCCAGTGTGACGCCTCGAACTCCGCTCGCATTGAGGCCATGGAGACCCATGCCCGCCTTACTGCTGTCGAGCTACAGCTCGATGGGATTTCCCGTCGTCTCGGTTCGATCTCCCCCCAGGGCTCGGAGGGTGCAGCGGATGGTAGCGTAGAGCTTTCTTAGAGTGCCTGCCGTGTCTGTCGTGTTGTAGCTATCAAAACTGGTTGTCGCGTGCCTTGCCTGCGAGAGCGGAGGGAACACGCCCCTGAGAAACCCGTTTGTCGTGTGCCTTGCCTGTCGTATCGGAGGAGGTTTGCGTTCGTCGTGCTCAGGGCTCGATTGTTTTTGGTGATTCTGTTCCCCGTGTTGTTCGCCTGTGCCTACGGACAGAGGCCGCATCTTGCCGCACTCAGTGTGTTCGTTCCGCTCTTCGCTGCCGTCCTTCGGTCCCTGGTCACCTCTGGTCCCGGGCTGGCCTACCCTCCTACTAACCCCTCCTTCACTCCGTTCCGGCCCCAGACTGTGGGCACCGCCCACATCGCGCGACTCGCGGTGATGCGCACTACTTCGTGGACTTTCGGGATACGGTTCGGGCATGTCGGGCATGTGCAACTTTCGCTTCTGGTTTGTGATCGGTTGGTTTGACTACTTCGGACGATGTTCCCTATGTTTCTGTATTTATGGTGTGCTGATCGGGTCAGACCGGTTGCGTGCGACGATTCCTGTACATTACCAGGCAGTTTGCCTCTGAATGGAGCAGATTCCCTTTCCCCCCAGCATCAGTGTCAGAGCTCAGCTCCGCAAAGTGTTGAGACTCCCCTCCCAGTGTTGCGATTCCCTTGCGCTCACTGCGTACCTGTGACTTGCGACTTGTGCAATTCTGTGTCTGCGACTGCAATTGCGACACTGCGACTCGCTACTGTGACTACTCTCCGTAGCCCCTCCCCGTCCGACAGTTGCGGTTCGCAGCGAAGGGAACTCGACCTCCACCTTGCCCTTCACACACACCACCCCAGCCTCATCCTCAAGGCCCTCGGCTGTCTCGTTGGTCCCTTTAGAGGAGGTTTGGATGCATCACCGGGTGGCGCTGCCTGCATTGGAAAGTGCCCACTCTCGCACTGCGTCGACTACGAAGAGTCTCCCAGGTTCCACCCCAATGAAGAACGGCGCCTCTGCCGCTGTGCCTCCCACTATCGTCCCCCAGCTCACTCCGCTCAATGTGCAGCTCAATCCACAAACCTCCCGGGTGACCATCGTTCCGCTCATCGAGTCGGCTGCACGGATCTTGCAGCCCATGCCTGCGGAGATCGCCAATGTGAAGCTATGGATGGAGATTGACAAGGAGTATGACAGGCGGTATAAGGCCATGAAGAAGATGGGCGCAGAGCAGTGCAATACCGTCGCGAAGCCAAAGGCATGGTGGGAGAAAGACACTGTGATGGAAGAGGAGTGGATGCTGGCTCAGCCACAGAGAGGCCCGGGTGCTAAGAGGCCGGATGAGTGGAGTCTGACGGATGTGAAGCTGTTGGCATCAGGCATCGCAAGATGCGAGACACCTTTGTCTGGAACCTCAATGGTAGGCACACTGTCACATTGCATCTGTTTTGTCGAAGCTGACATTGATTCTAGATCCTGCCATCACGCCTGAGATATTCTCAATCTATTGTGGACGATTATGCACTCCCGTCCAGCTATCACTCTGTCATCACGAAGGCTATTCAGGACCAGCTCAGCAACTTCAAGGCACACTCCACCACCTTCGGAGAAGACGGAGTATTCGTTTCATCTGACACTGAAAACATTCAGAGCGGAATCATCGACGACAAGGAAGCTGCCACGAGACCACGATCTGCGGCACTGGCAAGTCATTCCGCAATGGCCAGCCCATGTCCAGCGTCGATAATGGACCACATCTTCACCCACACATGCGTGCTCGGCAGTGCCGTCCAAGCCGTTGATGCTTGGGTATCTAGAGTCCACCCCATGCGTGCAAGCGCAGCGAGGACTTGAGCCAAGGAGAGCTTGGGATGAAGACGAAGACGCTAGAGGATAAAAAGTGCACGGCAAAGTGGGGCAAAGCAAGAGGCGGAGAAGAGGCTCAAGGCGGCGGAGAGGAAACGTGGCAGCGCGAGCCGGCGGATGGAACAGCTCAATAGAGAGATTGGACAGCTAGAGGGGGCGCATCCAGGAGGATGAAGGCGCGGTGCGTAGAGTGGCAGAGGACGGCGACCAAGCGGAGTGCGAGGCGGCAGAGGAGCTAGAGAAGAAGTGGGAGGAGATAAAGGTCGCGGAGGACGTCATTGCTGCGTTGACGTCTCACGCAAAGGAACTTCAGGAGAAGATTCTGCAGGAGGAGGAGAGGCACAGGAAGGCGAAGCAGGCAGAGCTCAGAAGCAAGACCATTCGTTCTATCCCCTCCATGGAGTCCCGACAGTCGAAGAGGACTCCACGAGGCTCTGGTTGCCCACAACTCCCTACAGTCAGAGCCAGACTCATGTTCAGGATTCCCTTCCGACGTTTCCCACTGACATTCCTGGTGGACTGGAGATCTTCCCTCCGGCTGTGCAAGTCACAGAGGCCATGTCTCTGCGCGAACCTAGTAGCTTAGGTATCTCGCCGAGGCCAAAGACACTTTCACTCGGGGGCCTTTCCAACTTCCATGACTGTCTTCGCCCAGAGGGCATCAGCAACGAAGCATTCATGCAGCCTCAGTTCCCGCTCCTTACTGACCAGTCTTCCACGCCTCTCGACTCTCTCGACACGCTTCTCGCCTTTCGCCGACACTGACGGCAAGACGGCCGCAAGCAATCTGCCGGGCGGCGGCGCTATCTCTCCCCGAAGCACGTCACTCATCCCATTGGGTCTCATCAGTTCGCTCGAGAGCAATCTGAGCAAGGAGGACATGTCGCGGTCATTCCAGTCAGACACGGTCGATGTCATGGAACCCCATTGGTGTGCACACTGCTCTCTGCCAGCACCCGTCGAACATCCCCCTGTGTTCTCCACCTCGCCCACATCCGTCACCAACCCGAGCTTCGAGGGCATTGACCACAACGATCCCTTCGAGGTCCTCCTGCCGCCCCTTTCTGTAAGGCACCACTTTGCCAGCGAGATTGTCGATAGCCCGTGCTCGATGGTGCCACCTGCCCCGAGGCGCACGATCTCCGACCCCTGAGTCAGTTTCCAAGCTCAAGACGCAGGCACGCGCACTGGATAGCGAGGACAGGACGAGCAGCAGGCATCGCCGCTGGAACCCTGTGGACCCGCCGAAGGAACGCAAGGGACTCAATACCAAAGCCAAAGTGTTCCAGCTGACGAAGATGTCCCTCCCCTCGCTCTTCTCGCCGCAATCTGCATCCCTGTCCACTATGTTTAATGATATATAGTAGTATTTTGAAAGGAAATAGTATTATTCCTTGTCCCAAGTTTTTGCTACCACTTCACAAGGTATTCATAAGTCGTTCAGGAGCTTTCGCGGCCTGTGCATTGCAAAAGCGCCCAGTAAGCGTTTAGCTCAGATTCGCACCACATTCGGACGGGGCGGGTTTCCTGATGTTCCAGAACACATAGTGATCAGAAGAGGGGCAGTGCTCAGAAACGTTGAGGTACAAACAGCAGTCTTGGTCACATAGTGAATCTAACAACTCGATGTACAGTCCAGAGTACTCCTAACTGAGACAGCCATAGCAGATGGGGTGGTGTTCTCAACCACCGATCGTCTACTACAGCCTCCATTGGCACTTCAGAGGTCTACCAGGGTTCTCCATGCGTGTATGGCAGTTTGCTCCGCTCCTGAACACTCGAATGTGATCTTTTGTGGTTGCTTGTAGTGTTTGGAGGAGTAGCTTGACATTGCTGCCAGTGGGTGTCTCATTGCCCTTGACGCGACACAGAAGCCCCTTGATGAGCTCCTGGATGTGTTCCAGAAGTCCCACCTCCGTATCAAAGAGTTCAGACTGCCTCTCTTCTACAGAGTGGTCTCCAAGCTTTTTGAGCTTGATGGTAGGATTGGATGACTTAGTGGGAGCACCAAATATGCACAGCAGTGCCCGTTGAAAACATTCCTCCAGTGGAATGTTGAAATCATGGACTGAAGGGCATGAGAAACCAATATGAAGCTGGACAATTGAGATGACTTACAACTTCTGTTTTCCATGCATCCCTTGTCTTTCAAGTAGCTTGCCAGATTTTCCACAACGCTGGCGCGTTGGATCAGGGCCGCAGATTCCGCCTTGCAATGTTCCTCTCCAGTACCTGTGATTGGGCTCACTGGGGTGGCGTAATTATATGATATGCAATCAAGCTGAAAAGCCTTAATCACTCACCCCCCTCATCGCCCAAGCCATCAGAGCACTGTATTGGCTCCTCCACCATGCTGGCACTGTGGCTCAGCGGTGAACTGGACGACGTAGACAAGGCCCTGGGTTCTTCCTCGGCATGTCCTGACAGCGTAGACACTCGCCGACCATGCTTGGCTTTGAGGTCAGACACCAGCACTGTGTCGCCTTGGATGATCTTCAGCAACACTAGCATCAGAACATTCCAATACACTACTAACGGGTGCACCTTCTCGCCCTCATACTGGCTCAAATGCCGCCCAAACACTGAGAGCAGTGACTAAAGAGACCAGTGAGTCAAAAGCGACATAAAGCAAGCGCAAGCGAACCTCTTCAAAACGGAAGTCAGGCTGGGAAACAGTGTCGGCCTGTCTGGAAACAGCAGTCAGGCAGCTTGTGACCACCGACTCATCATGCTGAAGTGTGCTCACATCATGTAACTCAAGATAGTAGCTGGTGCCTGGTTCGGGCTTGGAGGAACTGATGATGAGCCATCCAGACAAACATTGAAGTACGTACTAGGTTCAGTCTGCAAAATAAGTCGGCAAAGTTGTTGTTGTTTGACTGCACCACAGAGGAGCCTGAGGTGCTGCTGCCATAGTCATCCTTCTAAGTGATTTCAGCGTCATTCCGCCTCCAAGCACAATTGAATCACGCACCCTGACCGATTAGTCTTCACTGTTGGAAAATGCACGTGTCTCAAAAGAAAAGTCATTGTCTAGGCAGTGCGGCTCTGCAAGTATAAGTGAAGAGATGGATGGACTTGTTTGAAAAACTCCCACCGTTGATCACCCCTCCACGCGGCAACTCCACCTCACTGCTAGAGTCAAAATAAACCTCGTCTGTTTCATCCACAGAGGGGCGCTGTTTCGAGAGGCCAGCAGGTTGTTGGGAGACCTTGTCGAGGGGCTGGTCAAAGGGCTGGGCCAAGGCTTGCTTCATTGCCGAAAGTATGTGTGCAGCTTCAAGCCAGCATGGTTCAAGCCAGGGTGATTGTAGCTCGCAGGACACTGTTGGCGGCAGGTCCTTGAGCAGGTCCGTCAAGGTTACCGGGTCGCAGTGTATTCTAGGAGGAGACGAGGTCATCGCTTTCAATTGTTCAATGTCTGAATATGTGCAGAAGTGTACCGGGCACAGGCAGGGCACAGTAGAAGAGCTCTTCAGGTTGAACCACTGTAAGGCGGAGTCCTATAGGACGCAACCCTTGGCTGCGAACCCCACGAGTGCCATGGTCCAGACAAGGACACATACCAGGTCCAAGAGACGTCATACCGCCGCCGATCGACGTCGATTGAACACCACCAGTGCTACGCATGGGAACACAGACTCCACTGGGAGCATCCTCAATGTCAAGCCGATGCCATGGGGAGTGACAGCCACAGAGGCAAGGTGCCGGTGGTGCTCCTGCCGTGCTTCCTTGCGTCTTCGCTGTTGCTGCCTATATATAAGCTGCTGCAAGACTCAACTAACCAGTTTCCCTTTGCCATGTCCGAGTCGCCAACACCTAGTGTATCTGACACTATCCAAAACATAGCTCACACTCTCCAAATCATCAATGAACAATGGAAATCCAAGGAACAGGACCTGCTGGAGCTAGAGAGGAGAGCACAGCAGTCCGAGAGGAGCGAAGAAACTATGGTTAGTGGCAACAAGATCTTGTGTACTGTTTAATACTTGCTGAGATGTAGGCAGTGGCTTGAGGTTCACAATCTGACCTCAAAGATGCAGCAACTTCAAGCAGATCTTGAAGAGCAGAAGCGTGTCTTCAGTGCTCAGACTGAGGAACGGGAGGGCAGCTTCGAAGCTCGGATGGAGGAACAGAAGCGCAGCTTCAAAGCTCAGATTGAGGACCAGGAGCGCAGCCTCACAGCTCAGATCTAAAATCTCGGCCGCGAACTCAGATTCCAGAAAGACAAGGTCGCTGTGCTGGAGTTGGGCCAGTTAATAGTTCAGCGGATCCAGGAAATGTTGTGCCCAGGCTGTACGTATAATCATTTCCTGTATGAGTCTTGCAGCAATGAACCTGTCACACTAGGGGATGAGGCACTGAGTAACCGGGAGGTGAGTCTACGCAAGCTTCCCGAGCTCATAGTTGAACACTGAGCATATGCAGATTTGCGGTGGTAGGCGGAAGTCAAGCGCCGCCTAACGGTGCTGAACAGAGCCTACAGTGCTACCAGGCCTTCCCCCAACGCTGCATGAGCACATGGGTGAATTGCGGAAGAGGGGCGTACATGTGCAACACATCCGTTACGCAGGGCTCGTTTTTATCATCTCTATGAAGGGTCCCACTGAATAGCAATATCATGGCTTCCGACGTAAAGTTCAACCTTCAGTTTCGTGATTTTGTTCTTGGTCCCAAGGGTTTCTCACTTCAGTCTCAGTTAGCGGTTTTGCTGTCAACTTTGAGGGTTCAAATGTTCAATCTCAATTTTATTTTCAAAATCCACGGCTGGCAAGACCATCAAATGAGGCAAGTGGCCCTTTGCAGAGAGTACTTCAGAGTGCGTGACCACCCGCACTTTGCTACTCCCACCACCTTTCGCGTTACCCTCGAAACTTTTGAAGGACTCGAACATATTCATGAGCTTAACCGGGCCCAGGATGTCGGAGTACTTCATCGCGACCTGGATGACAATCTGGAAGTTCTGGTGCATGTTGAAGCGCAATGTCTCCTCCAGGCCAGGCAAGGCATACATTGCGCAGTAGTGAGGCGGCTGAAGGAGTTGACGATCCACTGGATGTAGGATATTGTGAGCAACACTGTCACGATACCGACACAGTAACTCACGTCTGGCAGGAACACAGCCACATGCCTGATGACTCACTTGATGTCTGCAAGATCCTCGTAGTGCTGAATACACAAGGTCAGTATCAGCCAAGAGCGGAGGGTAATGTGAGTGTACCCTCTGGAGCAGGCCAGCCTTCTTGCAATGATTTGCAATGTGCAGGCGGTCGTAGTGGGTGAATATCTTGTTACCAAGGATTGTGTCTGCAACTTGTGGAGCATGAACGAGGTTCATCTGCAGGAGATGCATCTGAAGGGGTCCCTGCTCGGGCTTGTTGTCCTTGAGGGTGCCAAGCAAGAACAAAGTGGCAGGCTGGGTCATGTTTTGCGACATGAAGATGCCGACCACCTTCGCATGAGAGGTCAACAACTACATCTCTCGATATGATTTGGCAAACACTCACCCGCTCGATGTCAACCATGGGGCTGTCACGGTCCTCGTTGTATGGGTTCACGACCACAAGGTTGGGCGTGTCGATGCGGGCACAGGGAAGTTTGAACGGAAGTGTGTTTGAATGATGGAGAAAATGATGTTGTCACAAGGATAGATGGTTGCTGATGACAAAGACGAGATGGAGCGGCCCTACGCCGAGCGGGCAGACGCGCTGAAGCGGTTCCTCAGGGACGCGGGGTGCAGGTATCGGCTGTGCGAGATGGACAGGGCGGATGGGGAGGAGGCACTGCGCAGGCAGGAGGACATTGTGGCGAGCATGCCTTCCACCGCGCTGTGGGCGGTGCCCACGGTCTGGGGCCGGAACGGAGTGAAGGAGGGGTTAGGAGGGTAGGCCAGCCCGGGACCAGAGGTGACCAGGGACCGAAGGACGGCAGCGAAGAGCGGAACGAACACACTGAGTGCGGCAAGATGCGGCCTCTGTCCGTAGGCACAGGCGAAAAACACGGGGAACAGAATCACCAAAAACAATCGAGCCCTGAGCACGACGAACGCAAACCTCCTCCGATACGACAGGCAAGGCACACGGCAAACGGGTTTCTCAGGGGCGTGTTCCCTCCGCTCTCGCAGGCAAGGCACGCGACAACCAGTTTTGATAGCTACAACACGACAGACACGGCAGGCACTCTAAGAAAGCTCTACGCTACCATCCGCTGCACCCTCCGAGCCCTGGGGGGAGATCGAACCGAGACGACGGGAAATCCCATCGAGCTGTAGCTCGACAGCAGTAAGGCGGGCATGGGTCTCCATGGCCTCAATGCGAGCGGAGTTCGAGGCGTCACACTGGGTCTGCACAATAGCCTGCATTCGGCGAACGAGGCTGTCCCACCCCTCGGCGGAGTTTCGCAAGGTCGACAACTGGAGGGGACGGTCAAGGTAGCGGACGGAAGGAAGGGGGCGGCCGGCCTCTGAATCGGCCTGCTCGGCAGCGACTTGATCTACCGACCACGCAATAGCAGGGAACGGGACGCCGAGGCCACTGTGCTCGGAAGATCTCGAGAAGGCGACAGAACCGCAGGGAATACACCGCGGCGGTAGCGTTGGGGTGATGCTCGGCCGACATGGCGAATGGTGAGTTAGTGGGGAAGAGCGGAGGGAACTGGAGGGGGGTTTTGTTGGACTGGCGTGGGAACTTGGGAACGGGGGAGGATAAGACGTGGCGGGGAGCGGAAGGAGCAGTCAGTTTTTTCCACCACCACCACCCTCCGAGTACTGAGTATCTAGCGAAGTCGGTTGTCTTACGTTGTTGTTGTTGTCGTGTTGAAGTTGAGTCACTTGTTGTCGAATCAAGTGTTCTACCCGAGTTTACCCGAGTGAGTCGTTGTCGCGGATCCTACCCCTTCCCCAAGTCGTCGCGAGTCGCCAGCGAGGCGTAGCCTGCCGGAGGTCTGCCCTGCATAAAAGTCGTCATTCCACTACTGTCTACCTTCCACTTTACTTCTCCCTCATCCTCCGCTCGAGTTTGTCGCTCCAGCACTAGCTACCCTCCGCTATTGTCCCTCAGCTCGGTCTCGGAGCTCGCTGTCACCCAAGGCTCAACATCCAGCGGACCCCTTCCCCACCTACCTTCCGCCGTACCCGGGGAACTAACGAACACTACAGCGCTCTTCCAAGAACTGCTGGTCTCTGGTGTATTGGGGGAAAAGTCTAGGGTAATGTACAGGCAGACACGCCTGACTGGAACAAACTGGCCAGCACATATGAATCATGACATGATGAGAAATATCGTCCGAGAGAACACACAACCAATCACAAAAATCAGAAACATTGCACGACAGTCCGGAGAGGCCGCAACATGGCTGAGTACCATGTGCGACGAGTGCGATACACACAGCCGCACTCCAATGGAACCTTCGAGAGTGCCCGATAGATGCCTGACGGTGAAGAGATATGAACCTGCACCGGAGAGACGAACTCCCCAGACACAAGCAACATGTCCCTCAGCGAGACAACCGTAAATGCTCACCGCATTTGCTTCGTGAGACTTATCGATGTCTTGCTGGCTGACACCGCAATCGAACCGCAGTACCAACCCTCCAGGTTGCAAGATGGGCGCATGGCGCCCGCTGGCACCTGGTATGTCGCTGGCATGTCCCAATAGAGCTGCTGCTGACCGCGACGATAGTGTGCCGTACTGGAGCTGTACTGCCATGTCACCGCTGCCGAGCCCGGTAGCCTTCCATCGCTGTTCGCGTACTGCGAGATCAAGGAGATGCTGGACTACTTTGATGAGGTCTTCAAGGATTGCGACTCACCCGAGATCGAGAGGGTCGGAGTACCGTTCCCGACGCTTGCTTGGTCGGAAGCGGCTGTCCTTTATAAGCAGACCCAGCCGAACACTCACCTCGCCGTAGGACTGCCCATGTACACGACAGTGCCCACGTACCTCGACAACTACCATTCCTTGTCGACGATTGTGAGTGAGACGTCCCGGTTGGTCGACCGCTTGCTTGAGGCGAGTCGTGACAAGCTGTCCGAGCTGACTGACGGTCCCGACGATACGATGCCCGCGCTGGTGCCGGAACCCGCGACAAACCCTGCAGGCCCCAGCCTGATCGACACGCTTCGCACCCTGAACACCCCGACAGGTCCACGACGTGGTCGAGGAGGTGCAAGGGGCAGAGGTGGACTTGCTCGAGGGGGAGGCTTGCCGAGGAACGCCGGGCAGCATGGGTGCAGCCTGCATCCCTTCGTACCCTGTCACGGTCGGAAGTAGTTACGACTCACGGTGTACTGCGCTAGCTAGTTTGACAATGCGACCTAGCATCTACGATTTGACTTCCCGAGTGTGCAGCTTGAGTTCCTTCGTGCAACGAGGGCGCGATAGGCCGCGACGGTGTGTCCCAGTGTTGCGATGATCAAGGCGGTACGTTCCGACTTGCTCGCTAAGCTGTGCGATAAGCGATCTTATGGTCCAACGCAATCCCATTCGATGTTCGGCCTACAGTGCGAAAAGAGCCGGCCCGACCGTATCGGGGTAGAGCCACAGCTCAGGCGTATCAGCGGAGATGCACACCAAAATGCGCGCACACATGCAGGGACGAGAGCTTCATGCGGATCGACAGCAGGAGGACCGTCAACGTCTTCGGCATCATGATGTGCATGAGCAAGTTCGAGAGTGCCACCCTGGTGCACCACCGTGTTCGTCGCTGCCACACACTGGAGCAGCACATGCACGCCGTTGGCGTTGGGGAGGAAGGAGCGGGTTCGGGGAGGTACGGCTGCCAACGAGCACGGGCTTGTTCGAGCCGAACTGGAAGTAGCTGCTGACCGTGCCACCTGCGCTTGCCAGGATGACCGGCACCCAGAATGTCGCAGCAGTGACCGAGTCCACATAGAACGCGAGCTGCGAGGCGGACTCGAAGACAGTCACTGTGGAAAAGTTGATGGACGACAGTGTGGTGTTTGCGCTCTGAGATACTGTCTGAGCTGATCTTGTCGCACGAGAGGTAGCCGACCAGGATGCAAGCATGTTCTGAAGGTTTGCGCCTTAGTGCGCGAGGTATGTTGCCTAATGTCATGTAAACGGGGTATGCTGATTTAGTGCTGGAGAACTGGGTGAGTTGGGTCTTGTCAGTGGCGATGATCACAGGGGTGACAGTTGTGCCAACAGGGAGTATAGACTAGAGGATGATAATGTCAGTAAATGTGAAAGAATACGGGCAGAGCAGTACCTGTATCGCATGCCACCATTGGCCGCTCCACATCTCGTTGTAGATACACTGCTTGCAAGACACATCTCGGAATAGTCGACGTGGGCGGTAAACGATTCTGTTGGTGTGTTCAGGGTTTCCGAGAAGGGTGTGTATCGCCTGTATGATGTCGCGGAATTGAAGAAGGTGACATTCGTTTGGCCGGTCTTTGAATGTTATCCAGTGCTCCTCCCACTCCGCCCTCTCCAGGAGGGAGTCTATGCGCTGCAGGAGTGAACACGTGTTGTGGTAGGAGAGGCCCAGCCTCTCCCTGAACTGCGCGTGTCATTAATGTCAGTGTTGAGCTTGATTTATCCAAATGCGACTCACCCCCGGTATTTCCAAAGCATTATCTATTGAACTCAGCTTGATACCCTCCTTCACAGCCCACGACGCAAAGCACCATTCCATCTCTGACCCGAAGGGTTCCCATGGGTTCGGCTCACTGGCAGGCTCTGAGTCCCTGCCACTACCTTGACCCTGGGCAATGCCAGGGCCACCGCCTGCTTCCCTTGCATCTACCACAGGAGTGTAAAGCTGAGGCTGAGACAACAAACAAAAATGTAACTCACTTTCAGCGCGAGGCACGTGTTTGCCTCTACCCTTCAACCATTTCACTTGCATGTCCTGGTCAGTAAATACTATCTTGCCTGCTGTTGCGTCCTCTTCCATATATTGTTCATCATTGTCTTCTTCCAGTATAAGTGGTACTGATCTCGTGGAACGCCCAGGCACATTAGGCTGTTGACGTGAAGGACCAGGGACACAGACCTTGACGAAGTCGTATAGCGATGACAGTTCGTCTTGTTCGTCCTCGTCCTTGGAGTCTGGCGTGTCAGGCGGTATTTCCAGAAGAAACTCTTCATTTTCGGCGGCCCACAACATGTCCTTTTGACTTTTTGGGTCTGCACGCCTCTCCGTAGAGCTATTATAGTGAAATTCAGGAATACACATAAATATATTGTATATTCATTGCGACGTACTTGAATTGTTCGACAACCACTCCCTCATCTGTGTCAGCTTCCAGAAATTCATCAAAGTCAAAGATTTGCTTGAGCTTGCCTTTCTTGTACCAGGAGCAAGCTTTGCTCATGCTCAGGTGTGCCGATAGTCCCTGCGTTGTGCGGAAAGTTCGGTTGCAGGCGCCGCAGGTATCTGCGAGAAGCTGTTCAATGGTACGTTTTTGCTTACCCATTCTGCATATAGAATATCACAAGTCGGGGAGGATCTGTGTGGGAGGACAATGAGTATTGTGCCAGCATTACCAGACGTACCTAACCACTGCCTTATTTGCTTCACACTTCAGATCTGGCGTCTTTGGAGCCCTTCAGTAGCCTGTCATAAGCGTGAGAAACTCCTTAATCTTGGTGTCTGCTCCCTCTGTCCTTAGCCCACATCTTGCAGTGTCCTCGAGTTCTGCAGTACGTATGTACGTGCACTCACCCTTTATGAGTCTCCACTTACATTGTGCAGAAACCTCGAAAGAAGTGCTTCAGCATGCGCTCCTTTCACCCGCATCTATTCAAAATCCCCTATGGTGAGTACCTACCTTCTCATCATATGCTGGATTTGCGCGCACCTACACGCGCCTACGCGTGCCAGCGCGCTCGGACGTGCTCAGTGGTGTGGGTCTGTGATGGTGCCGCCGTCATCATAGCCTTTTTGGGAACCGAACAGCGGAGTGAGCTGCTACGCCCTTCGTCACCGTGCTGGGCTACAGTGGCCCAAATGAATGAGGCTCGGGGCGGGACACAGACGATGGTGTCCGCTCGCACAGCCAGGTCCTGCGCTCTCTATAGTGGCGGCCATAGAGAGCTGATCACAGCTTGAGAATAACACAGCCAAGGCTGTTCCTGCATGTGCTGTCACTAAGCCTGGTGTGCCATAGCTTCTTCTCCCTCGCGCGGTGGGCTGTGATTCCGAGTGAGTCACTATGTCCACAACCACGCACTTCTATTGGTCTGTCCAACAGCAGCTTCCCCAGCTTGTTGATCCTCTCCACCTCTCTCAACACTTGGGCCTAGTAGAACCCCTACCTACCCCTGACAGGAGGCACAGCACCAAGGCTAGGTCTCCCAACAGTAGCAGTGAGTCTTCGCCATTGTATTGATAACATCGACTGAACTCACTCTGATCTTCGGTTAGTAGATTCTGCGCAAGTCCAGGGTCTCCTGCGACCTCCGAACCCCCGCGCTTTAAGTGCCCCTGCGAGCCCAGTCACGCTTGTCAGCGGTAAGGACGGTGAGCAGGGGGAAGCACCTGTATGCAATTGATCCTGTTGATCAGGTTGCCCTGGTAGCTGTGCACTTCCAGGACCTACAGCACCTCAAAGTCGTTGCTAGCGACAGCCAAGACCGAGTGTATCCCGACATCATCTACTTTACCTTCGGGGACTATGTCGACTGTCCGGACTTCCCCCAGTTCCAGGACATCGTTAAAGTAAGTGGCGTGCATCTGCAAGCTTCGGTCATGAATGCTCTACTCAATTGGCCATGTGGTTCATGGTACGGAACTTTACTGCCAATCACTGGCAACAGTTGGCGGAGGCGATAGTCGGTTCCAAGGAGCTAGGCAAGCTCGAGTGCGTGCAGCAGCACGTCTATCTTGGGTAATACTGATGGTATGTGGCGCCGGCGCTGGGTAGGTACTGGTATGACCCTGTGGCGAAGACTCTCACCATGACCAATCCCCTTGACCGACATGAGGCTCTCATCAATGCGTATCACAAGGCTGTCGAGCAAGTGGTCGCGGAAACAGTCAACCCAGACTGCAAGTTGCTGCAAGCACTGCGAATGACGCAAGGCCATGGAACGGTGGGAAGGAAACTATGCAACATCCTGCACAAGAGCAAGTACCCCGACTCGTTGTACGTGCTTCAAAGTGGAAAGCACAATTTCAAACTAGGCCCAATGGAAGTCGGTTCGTCTCAGCCCTTGCATGGCGTGAAAGGTGTTCTCTTGACCGTGCGTACCTGTCTTTTCTTTGATTGTCTCTGATCGCGACTGATCTACTTGTTCCAGCTTGCAGGCCTGGTGAGGCAACATCAGCAGGAGCTCGACGAAGCGATTGGGGAGCGTCAACTGTGGTCGCAGCTGGCCGGTTTCAAGATCTATGAGTACACCTCGACGGAGAGGACAGAGGTGATCAAGGACGGGACCACGGTGGAGACAGTGGTGATCCCGACGTGCCCGATGCGCACGCCATGAACCTCATCTCTGAGGTGAAAACAGAGGAATCTGCCGACACACCCCTTCCGCCACCTGGGCATTCGACATCGGGTCTTCACATCAACGACACGGCATACCTCCTATACGCGCAATCTAGCGGATACACCGCTGGTGGACGGTATCCTGAGCTCTTCGGCTCTCACGCTGCTTGTCGCAGCACATCCCTCATGATTCCCGGCGCAGGCCCATGGTACGCGGGCAAGCGACTGCTCACAGGCACCATGCATGTGCTCTACTTCCAAGTCCCTTGGGACCGAATCCAGAAGTTCTACGTCGTCTTGCAGGAGACTCTGAAGCTCGTGAAGGATCAGCACCATAAGGAGGCTGAGCAGCTGTGGATCAAGGAGGGGTTCACCATCGTAAGTACTTTATGTGCGTAGCAACTGGCGAAGGTCGCTGACTATTACCTAGCCGGTCCTTCCTGACAAAGCCTACACCGGGGCTCTGCTACAGTATCGCGACCGTTTCTTGCGCGAGGTGGAGCGCTCTTTCCAGGAGTTCGTCAAGCTGGTCTCTACCTACTGGAACAGGAAGGATATGAAGGATCTCGTGCTCGCTCTCGACGATGAAGACATGACCAAACTCTACATCGAGTTTCTCCTGAAGGCTGTCAGAACACCGGTCGACTTCAGTCATATTCTCTTCGGACTCGTCGACGATTTGACGCGGGCCATGGCGATTGAAGCAAAGGACCGTGCCGGCGAGCAGGATGCTGGTGTGACCGACAACTTTGATGGGTCGGAGCCTCCAGTCGCTCCCAAAGACACTCAAGTGTGGGCGGATAGCCTGCTAGCTTCCGCCACCGAGTTGAGTGAAGTCGTCAAAGCTGGACGCAAGCGCAAGCGAAGTGGAAGTCAGACCGATGCTGCTGAGCGCAGCGTGGAGGGACCCAGTGGGCCAGATACCTCAAAGGATTGAGGCTGATCGTTGATGAGGTACGTGCGTTCTGCTCGGCAGAACATCGTCATGGACTAGGACTATATGCTTTTGCATCGATCAAGCGGACTTGCCCAGGAACATTACTGTACTGTCTGTTATGCCCTTCGTTTGATGTCTCTGGCCTCGCGAGTATGTACTACTATGACGTACACTCTACTCTGTTCTGCCTGCTCCCCCTGTTGTTCGGCTATCCTATCACGTTCACTGCTTGCTGTTCGTTGTATCCACTTTCTGTATTTGCGCTTCACTCTACGCTGCTTCGCTCTACACTCTATGCCACATAGTTACTGTCTGTTTGCCGTGTTTGTCACGTCCGCCACGTCTACCACGACCACTACGACCACTACGACCACTATGACCACTACGTCTACATCTATCATTGCTACGCCTACAGTTGCCTACATATAGTGTGTGCTATATGTATGTATGTTGTATATCATATAGTGTTGTTTCAACACTGAAATGATATGAAGTGTGCGCTTTTCGATCACAAGTTACTCAACGCTTCTGGTACTACAACATGGAACTCACACTGGTAGAACATGAAATCAAGGAACTCAGGACGGTTCTCTCACAGCTTCCCATCCTGAGCAATACAATGTCGAGTCTACTGCAGAGGCTCAGTGAGCAGTCACAGTCGGATGACTCGATGCATGGTGATGTGCCAGTGACCATGCTGCCTCACGTAGCAGCGGCTCACACCCAACAACCAAGCATGAGCATAGGTCTGTAGGCTCTTTTAGTAAGTACATCATGTTCATGAGCCACTGAAACATACATTCTTTCTGCATCTAGGTAGAGAGCTCCCGGCAGAGAGCATTGCTCAACCAGAGCTAAGCCGGCCTTCTGATCATGTAGACGGCACATACTCTAGTCAAAACTCCTGCTCCAAAACTGACAATACATTGATATTAATATGTAGATATACACTCTGGTAGTCGAACAGAACCCATTGGCCCAAGTCGGACTTCAAGGCCTCGTCGTTCTTTAGCTGCCATTCCATACCCCCCAACAAGATTCAGGCCTGTGAATCCGAACGCAGGAGCAGCCAACCCTGCCCAGAATCTGCAGATGTTGCTCCTCCCTGGACCTAGGACGAGGCCCCCATGCCTGCGACAAGGAATACAGTGGATCGCGAGCAATGCGCAGCTGCAAGCGGCTTGGGAGCGGATGCAAAAACCTCATGAAGTCACAAACACGTCCGTAGTCAATTTCCTGTACACTCTGACTGCATACGACGTGAGAGCAGAGGTAGTGCTTGGAGCATCATCTGTGATCAGCCCCACAGCTCGGCCTATTGCTCAAGTTTCCGACCCGGGCAGCGAAAACACTCTTGTTCAACTAGTCCAGCATTGCAAGGAAATGCATAGCTATCATAATGCATACAATTTCCGATACATGGTGGCCCTCATGAGGTTGAGCTTCGAGTGTGTGAGGTATGAGTCCATTCGTTTGGTAGGTTCCACCGATACTAACATCTCATCTGTGCACTGGTAGCATGTCCGGTTGGTCCAATGTCAATCTCGCGGCTTTATGGCACGATCATCTAGCAGGTGTGCAAGATCCACCCAAATACAGCACTTTGCGCTACTGGTATTCCAGGGGTATAAAGCTGGCTTAGTTAGCAGAAGGCGGTGAGTGCCTCAGGCTTCATTTGAGCGTTGGCACCCAATACCTCAATGAATAAACAGGCACGATTTATGTACTCCTTTGGGTGGTGTACACCAATCTTCGAGCTCCATTTCTTGAAGCAGATGGTTCTCTGGCTTCAGACATTGCCAACATTCTACGATGTCCTGACTCAGGTACGTTTATTGTTCATGAATGAATATTATTTTTTGCTCACTTCCAGCTCAGAGAGCCCTATCAGTCAGTTAGTCAGGGAAACGATCATCCCGACTATTGCCTTTATGGTCGAGCGTTGTCCGATGCAGTTGAGCGACATACTATTGCCTGCAATTATTCTGGCCATCAGCGTCAAGCCTTCAACTCTTTGCAGAGATCTGAAAGCGTCAGACTCGTTATTTGGTGCACTTCCAAAAAAGTACGTTTTTGTGAGTATTAGCCTCGTTGGTCGCAACTGATGTAGGAAGATTGGTAGCTTGTTTCGTCTATTAACGTGCAACGCAGATGCATGGGAACCTGTCAACATTCAACATAATGTTACTAGCCCACGCACTGAATCCCGGGCACTGCTTTCTCCCCTCACTCTGCTATCCCAGCTAGGTATTTTATCTGTGGCATCGCCTACACCATCCATACCCAATTCCCCACCCCAAGCTGGTGCGTCAAACCACTCGGCCACCACCATATTATTGGAGTCAGGATATGATGACGTGCACACCCTCAACACTACGTTCAAGTCGCTGAGGAATAGCGAGAAGAACGTGCGTTGGACTGAGAGTCAACGCGGCCTTGCGGAGGACACCGTGACTCCCAGTAGCATCAATGAGCTACGTACTCTAGTAAGTGAAACAGTATTTATCAAAGCACAATTGTTTGAATTGCCCACTCTTGAGTAGCTACAGACAATGTACACCAAAGGTGTCAGGTCTACAACCACTGACTACATACACATAGAACGTAGCCTGTATAGGTGAGTAATACCTCACTTTGGGAGAGTGAACCGTTCTCATCTAATTTCAGTGACGTCTTGAGGGTTAATTCTCTCCAGTCCAAGCTTGTCGCATGCATATGTCAATCAATGCCACAAAATCTACGCGACGGGCTATTGGACCGTCTGACGGCATGTTTCGAGCCAGACACTATCAAGACGCTGGATACGGCGACCTATAAGGGAGAGCACGTCTTCCAAGTTCTTCACTTTACCTGGTACAACAGACATTGAGTGAAGGGAACTCATAAATATGTCCTCATCCCCAGGGACATGACGCACCGGTGGATGTCCCTCCCATGACCTTGAAGAGGACAGGCTGGACCAAGACAAATTACCATCAGCTCATACCATATCCATCGAAGGACATGTCCAACGAGGTCAGTAATAGGTCTATTTATCAATCCGTGAAAAATATAATAGGACCGTTGTTCGACTGGCTAGAAGTGAAGGTAAGTTTTCAAACAGCTGCGGTCTCCAATGCATGCTAACTATCTCTAGCTCAAGGAAATCTTGCTGGGCACCTACGAGCATCTTGAGGCCTATGCAAGAATTCTTCCGGGGAACAACCAGGCCGTTGGTGCGCCCTTCCTTGGGCTGGTCATCAACCTCAATGTCGTCACCGCCACTCATAGAGACAGTAAGGACGATGCAGTCTGCCTCGTCCTTGCAATCGGTTGCTTCACAGGAGGAGAGTTAGTACTTTACAAGCCAGGTTTGGTACTACCATTGATGAATGGTGATTTTGTTGTATTTCCGTCGTGCAAACTCACACACTTCAACTTACACTACATAGGTCAGAGGGCTTCCATAGTACTTCATACGGACAGGGAGATGGGTAAATGGCTTGAGGATCGCAATGGATGGTCTACCAATAGCAACATTACTTAAGGTAGCATATATTGACTTCAATGCACTAGTACACGCATTTTGCGGAGGGCCCGTATGTTGTGAGCGCTTCGATCGGTGGGATTAGCGGGATTAGCAGGATTACAGACGGCAATCAGTGAGTCGCATTCTCTTCCTTCGAGTCGTCTCTCTCACTTCTGGCGTTGACCTCACCGACCTTATTCCCTCTACTCAGACGGCATGGACCACGTCACTCGATCTAAAGCTGCAGAACATGACGCTGACGCACCCAGGAAGAGTAAATTTAACTTGAAAGGTGACGGCGGCTGATCAGCTCCGAGTAAACCTTCTGCTGGCAAGGGATCAAATGCTGGCAAGGGATCGAATACATCGGCTCAGCACCCTGCATCCGCTACATTGAAGAAGAACACTGCAACACTGAACGCGAAGGCCGCGGAGAAAGCAGCGGCGAGCAAGCAGAAGCAACAGGAGGAGAAGGAGCGGGCTGCTGGTGAGTATATAGATGGCACAGATATGAATTGAACAATACTGATATATATATGTGTGTATACGTGATAGTGGTACACAGGAAAGCATCCGAGATGATGGAGGAAGAGCGTGACTCCACCGACAAAGGAGAGTCAAGACTGAAGAAGAAGAAGAAGACTCACATCGAGTCTGAAGATGGCTCAGGCAGGGACAGCGGCACGGAGAAGACTGATGAAGATGTAGAGATGGAGGATGATGCAGGGGAGGAGGAAGTAGCACCTCCAAAGTCGACACGCCGTAAGTGACACCTACCACTACGTGTAGGGACCACTAACTATTTGAGAATCTTCAGCTCGACCCAGGCCCGCGTATGGTAAGCACACGAATTCTACGACATTGGATGCCGAGGAAGAGGCAGTAGCTCAAACCCTCAGTATGTATACTGGTCTGCTAATACATGTGCCGCTGAAGAATATTAGTTGCAGGGTGTCCTACGAGCAAGGACAAACCACTCGCAAAGTTGATCGCCAACACCAACCAGTCTGAGTGGAGAACTGCCAGAGCTAGTGGGTCTGGGGCCAAGGTCTGTTGTCAATTACGTCCAGCTTATCATACTAAAACACTGATTAGGTCTCAAAGGGCAAAAGCGTAGTCGGCGCTGTTGAGGAAGAGGACGCTGAAGACAGCCCACCGTCATCTGCAGAACAAGACGAGCTCAAGGAGGAGCAAGACATTGTCGCCCGGGACGATGATGAAGCGAATGGCATGGAGGACGAGTACCAGGCGGATGAAGTGGATGAGGAGACCACAGATGAGCCTGAGGATGAGGACACTGAGGAAAGCTAGGAGCCAGACAATGTATTGGTAAGCGCAACCCATGCTTGCTTTCACAGTACTCATACGAGCTAGGTTCTGCTGGTGGCGAAGCCTGGGAAGAAGAAACCCAAGGCTATCAAGGCAGACATGCCTGAGCAGGGAACGTCCAAAGCTGCTGCAAGCAGGGGTGAGCGAGAGAGCACGGGGCGTGTCAAGGTGGGTAGTCTGCCCAAAGAGGTCAGGGCACTTGTCTCGGCCGCGCAGAACTGTCTGCGTCTGAGGATTGCCCTAAAGACTGTGTGGACGAAGGAGACGTCTGTACCTTCAGCTCGGCTCCCCACGAGGAGATGATCGCGGCCAGTATTCGGGATGTGGTGTGCGACAGCAAGGGAAAGCTGCGCAGCAGCGCGATCAAGCAAGCTTCAAAGCTCCTGAAGGACCAGCAGGGCATCGACAACACAGCGACAGAGACCTTATGTAGGAATGTCTACTCGGTGGTACGTGCTTCATTTTACCTTATCAGCTGTACTACATGTATGTCCTACGTTAGGTCTGGACGTGCTCCTCGCAAACGCGCAACGAGTTGAAGAAGAAGGCCCAGCAAGTAGTTGAGAAATTCTACGACAAAAGCGGCCTGTCCCTCTCGCAGAGGAGCATGTTGGCGAACTGGCTCCTGCAGATGCACCCGACAAGGGTGAAGGATGGGATACGCAATGTCCAAAATTTTATCTTCGGTGGACTCAATCTCGTCTTCGACAAGAGCAACGACATCGACGTCAAGGTGAGTAAAAACATCTACTAATAATTCAATCTGTCTGTGATTCTGTTCTGCAGCGCAGCACTGTGGACGCTACGGAGCCCTTCAGGAACAAAGCAATACCTGAAGTGATCTACAGGTATTGGGGGCTCATGGGGCGTGAAGAGGCGAGCATCTTCGCTGCCCTTGATGAGTTCAAGGGTGTCCCTGCCAATCTCATCACATTGGCCTGCAACACGGTAAGTTCTTCACATAAATATAATCCTGCAGTATTGAAATGTCAATGTGCATACTAGCTTGAGTATGGCCTCATCGAGCTGGCCAACTACAACTGCCCGCATGCATTCTCGAACAAGCTCTATACAGCCAAGTAAGTGGTCAATAGTTTTGTGAACGTGTACTGACAATACCTTGGTTAGATGGGATGCGCTCGTTGCATTCCAGGAGACTTGGGAGTACATCAAGTGAGTCGTACAACATTACACTACTAGTATGTATGCTAGCAACTAACTCAGAATTATATATGAGGTCTTGTATGGATGCAGGCCCTCAAGCTCTCTCGTCGACAGGTGGTGAACAGGATGAAGATAGCTTTGTCCAAGTGCTCCAGCTCCGTCCAAAGAAGCCGCAGAGTGTGATGAATCGAGGCCATCGCACCACAGGTCAGCCTTCTGGCTCGAAGGCCACCTCAACGCCTAGCGCGAAGGCGACATCGCCTCCAATGTCGAAGGCAGTGCAGAAGCAGCCCACGCGCAGGTCATTGCAGCCTACTGCTGACGATGAGGACGAGGAGTGTGCGCGCGATATGGATGAATGCAGGGACAGTGCAGTCGAGGGCTCTGCTGGAGACAGGCAGGCAGAGACTAGTGCGTGTCATGTTTCACGCTTATGCTCGCATAGTATCCACTCATAGTATTTGTCTAGCCATTGCCACTGCTTCTTTGCAGGCTGCCTCCTCACCCGCTGAGTCGTTGCCAGCTGAACGAGCTAGTGATGCGTGACCTGGTCGACATGTTTCTGGTGAGTGACAACACAATACACTACGAAAAAATTGCTCAGTCATTAAAACAGTTACTACATGATATGCATGAACTACAGGACTGTCAGGAAACATTTGACTTGTGCGTACACTCTCGTTTTCGTTCACTTAGCTCAGCACACCCTGGTATGCACATTACTATGCCCTTCTCGTTGCTCATGGCACTACTATTTGTTGCGTAGTACCAGTGTGCATGTATACTAGCTTCTGACCAATGTACTGCTACCTGGGCTACCACCTGAATGCATATGTGATTTGATGGTACAAGCAAATAAGAAGAGTATGACTAAGCACCAATAAGAAGAAATAAAAGTTACCTGAAGTACACAGAAGCTGCATAGATAGCAGTGAGGCAGAAGGCAGTAAAGACAGCTACTTATACATGCAGTACTTGCGTTTCTGTGGACTGATCTTAGCATTGTTTGTCTTTTGTGGTGCTTAAGTTTGCTTTCTCAATATGGGACTTGTATTAATTGCTCTTCAGGCTCTTCAGCAAGCTTCAGTGCTTAATGATGCATATTAAGTACAAATAAGCAATATTTGTTTTTCCTGATGTGAGTTCTGGGGTCATATGTTACGAGGACCTCCATCTTGGACGTCAGGCTCTGCCACTCGTCTTATTCTGTTTTTTATGTTCTACTTACAACCAGGTGAGCGCCACTTTTCTATGAATTCACCATTCTGATGTTGCGGACTAGGTTTTCTTTGTTACGCTGTTCTTTGGATAGCCGGCATGGTGCTGTTGCTGGTCAGCACTCTTCACTTCTTAGTCCACTTATGTTGACTTTGGTTTATAGTTGCCTACGTTGTACGTACAGGCGTACTTGTTGCAAGGTTAGCAGCAGACATGCTTGTCTCCAAGGTATGTATTCTGTATATTAACTCTCTGGCATATTCTCATGATGTGCAGACAGGATGTCCTCTTATGGTGTCTCAGTATGATGCACTGTCATATCTCATCGACAGGAAGGTAAGTAACTTCCTGTCTTAGCTTCAATATGCTGACATCTTCACAGATTGACCTCACATGATGCTCCTTTTTACCCCCTCCTCTTCTTTTTCATTAGCGGCTATACAGAGACCTGGCCAGTCTTTGTATAGTCGTTAATGACCTTTCTTTTCTCTCCTTTTCCTTGCTCATCAGGACTTCTCATGTATTCTGTGGTGTAATAACATGCATGATTAAACTGAACTTTTGATCGACCATTTTTAATGTGTGAACATTTGATCATATGAGTACATGACGTGAACATTTGATCGTATGATCATGTCTTATATGAACATATGAAGTGCAATTGAGTGATTGAGGTGCGATAAGAGACAGATTGTGTGATTGGGCTGCGATAAGACACAGGTGATAGATGAGCGCTGCGTGTTGATGCTGTGCACATCACACTTGGCATCTTCATCAATATTACTTATCTTGGTCTTGGTATGATGGCCATATGTACATGCTGTGTGCTCGCCGCATGTTCCTGCTGCGCATCTCAGATTAATTGTGATGTACTTATTGATATCAGTGCAAGCACATGTCTATGCTGTGTGCCACCGTGTGATATTGCTGTGTGTCTCAGATATATTGTAAGGCTGCGATGATTGCCAAGACATCACAATTGCATAAATAGCAGGATAATTTGGATTGATACTACAACACCTGAAGCACTCCACGTAACATGAGTCACACCTGGTATTATTTCTCTTGATCTTTTCTGATGCCAAGGTTGTAGACCATGGCTGATGTTATAGCACAGCAAAACATCTCTGATATTGAGATGGAAGGCGACCAGGAGATAGATACCGGAGAGCCACCATATCCGGAGAAGCTGGATGATGATCCTTTCCTTCTGCAACCTGTCAGTCATTGATACTGATAGTGTATATTTAATCTGACAATAGAACAGTATTGTGTCATGTGTCAGAACAGTGGCGATGTTGTCTTTTGTGACTACTGTTTCCGTGCCGTCTGCTCAGAGTGTCTTGATGACTTTGAAGTTATCAACCTCCCACCAAACACCCTTTCCAAGTGCCCCAGTTGCTGGGAGAGGATGCATGGAACAAAGAGGCCTTACTATGTGAGTATTAGGCATTGTCTTGGACTTTACATAACTAAACAAAATAATTAGGCATTCCATGATCGGAACCACAAGTCCATCACCCCATCACCAACATGGGTCACTGGTCATTATGTTGCACCAAAGTATGCACACTGCAATACACAGAGCCTTGCGATAGTTGTCTTCAGGCAGACATCGTTGTCGCTTGAGGGCAGCATGCCAGAGTATCTTCAAGCCCATCTCAAGACATGGTTCCTTCCTGTTGGGTCCATGCTCTTTATTGACATCCCATTTGAGCTGGACATCAATGATGGGAAGAGCTTTAAGGACCATGCAGCTAGGGTGCATGAAGCCATTGATCCCATTCTCAAGTAAGTATATATATTGGTAATAAATGTTTTAGTTCTATACTCACAATACAAATGTAGGAGTGATCATTTCTACCGCTTGGTCACTTTTGTCTATGCTCATAGTCACAGCACTCGTGGCCACTTGTACATCAACAGTACAACAGCCATTCAGCCCAGCAATGTGTGTAATACCCCATTATGCTGTTTGATATTACTGAACAAATTCTGCAGTTCTTTGAGAAGGTTCTTACTAAGGAGTATCTGGAGTATGCAATCCACTTCCCCCAGGAGGAGCATTGGATGTTCATGCTTGCATGTGGTGCTCTCGTCAACAATAGTCACACCTGTGGCAATCTCGAAGCAACACCCTGCAAGTGGAGTATCCCTTACACATTCGGATTCATGGCTCAGACATTCAACACGCACCTTGCTTCCAACTTCTTGGCCATTTTTGGCACCCGTGTCATCATCGAGGGCGCACCGCTCAAGCGGAAGACCATCTGCCAGATGCTTGACCTATGTTGGTCCTTGCGGCGCCATGGCTCCATTGTTCTCTTCCGCTACCAGTTTGAAGATGACAACATCTTGTGCAAGGAGTACAAGTGGTACCATCACAAGCTCCAACCTGGAGGAGAACCGGTGGGCATGCAGTGCAGACGCTGTGACTGCATTGGCTGTCTCAAGGCCTACTTCTTCATGTGTGATAACATCAAGACAGCTGGTATCAGGTGCACTAATTGTACGTATCGTTTGGAGAGGAATGTGGACTACAAGGAGAACCAAATTGACCACTACAATGGTAGCTGGCACCTGGCGTAAAGTAGTGCAGCATTGTATTCTCTGTATATGTTCCAATATGGTATTGTGAATTCCGCCCTGCATGAACTGTTCTGATAACACATTTGTGTCATATCAACTTCAGTTAGTACATCCCGCTTCATACTTTGCTCAAGTGTCAAAAATACTGACTTCTTGGTGTGTAACACACAGCCTCTAGGAAAATTGATGGCTACTTTACAGGCTAACTAGAGCAAGCCTGTGCTTTAAGTTATATATGGGAGTTGTCTGAACGTGACTCTTTCACTACAAATTTCCTTACCTTATATGGCCATAATATTATATTCATCCTCTGGTACATTAATTTTTACATGAAACTGATTGTTTGTGGAGCACACTAGTGTCAGAATATTGTCAGTGAGTACAATCACTTCATTCTCTTGCTGAAATATCCAAAATGCTGACCCCTTTATGCACAACACACAGCCTGTAGAAAGATTGATGGCTACTTTACAGCCTAACTACAATGACCAATGGCTTGAGAATCTGTACGTATGTTTGCATACTGTGTGTGTCTTTCACTGTGATATTTACTTACCATATATGGTGAAATTACTTCCCAGTTTCAAATGACATATTGCAACCACTATAATGATTTTCAAACAACAAAGAG
>MPVS01000394.1:0-36195 GCA_001931775.1 Fomitopsis pinicola
GTCGATCTGCAGGTTCAACGGGCGAAGGGACGTGCAGCCCTCAGGCTCCTTGGTCCAATCGCTATTCCCGTCTACGCCCATACACTACTCGGTGTTTCAGTGAGCATTCAAGTCACTGGTTCAGGTGAGGGGGAGGCTACTCACGAACTCGTACAGAACTCCAAAGTCGTCCTTCGTTGGGTCGACCTGAACCACTGCGACATGATTCATGCCCGCCACAGAGGGGCATGGGACAGAGCCCGCCACTCGCATCTCGAGCACCGGTGGAAGAGCATGGATCAGGAAGCGCGCCGCAGCGGGATGCAGGGGCGGCGGGCTTAGGACGTCAGACTCGGGTTGGAGGGGGTGAGGCATGATGGAGACGATGTTTGAAGACTGTAGGAAGTGTCGAAAAGCAAATGGGGATGCTCAGAGTCTTTTGAAAGACAGCGTGAGAATTGAGCGTCCACTGTGGCGTCGATTAACAATCTTATCACTGATCTGCGATAGACCAGAAAAGCTTCGCTACATTGATCATCAATGGGCGTACCCTTCGACTAGCAATCGATAGAGTTGTTTGTTAATTTTATTATATTGCTGTGGCAGCGCATGTGGCCCGCACCTGCATTATTTACTAAAGTCACCCATTCACTGTGTTGCGACGAGGAAGCGAAGAAAGCGAGCACAAATACATCGACAGAAGCCTTGAGATTATACACTTTCCATGCGAGATACATCATATACATGACCGTGACGCAACAACAAGAGATCAAATTGGAGGCGAGAGCCTGAGCACAGATTAAAGCGCATAGCACAAGGTGCTAACTAAAAGCAGAGCAATACATAATGTATGAAACATACCTTGCAATAATACAGCTCAAGATGGGGGTCTGGGGAGGAGGATCTCTGTCATGCGCACATCCACCTCCTCGATGCGGATGAATCGAGTCTTGCGTGCAAGAGCGAAAGCCGTGGGCGCTTGCGACCTCCCGACTTCAGCGTCAACTGATCGTACATCTATGTATCTCCACGGCTTGTCAGAAAGCTTTGGCAGGTCGGGTTTAGCTTGAGGAGCACAGTGGAGAGGTATTCAGGCGGCCAGAATGGTGTTTGGGCGAGTAAGAGCCCATGTAATCTGGAAGTCGTCGCCAGACTCGATGTGGCGGAGGCCGGTGGCGCAAGGCGTTTAACCTCGGACTAGCGGGCAACCGTATTTGAGAAGACTTGCTAGAGTGTTATGCAGTGCGAGGGAGCTAATCAGAGACGGCGAGAAGCGTGGCGGAGCGACGCCTCCGCATGGATCACTTACGACACGATAACTGTAGTCTGTTAGCCGTCACTACTACATCAGACTAGTATGCATTGACCGGTACACTACTGAAAGAACATATTATTTGCCCACCCATTCCGCTCGTTGTATGTCCACTGGTCAATGGCACGGTCTGTATGGAAGACCAAGGATGCTCGTGTACCTACGTAATGGAGGTTGAAATGAGTGATACTACAGGAAGGGAATGCTACGCCATCTCCATTGCCCAAAGAGAGGACGATACCGGCTTCATAAAGACACAGTTCACCGCCCTCAAAATCCCCAATGGGAAAAACAAGGCAGAGACTGTTGTCCATGAGGTCGCGGTGCCCCGATGTTGCGACGTTGAGGTTTACAACGACGGATAAGAAGGGGTATGCAACGGGGTTTGCGTTTCCAGGCAATATATCAGCATGTGCTTGCAAGAGTTGGTACTCCGCGGGCATAGTACACTTGAACTAGCAGCGGTGTGTTAGCTTCGAGTTGGCACGGAGTTGTATCAATACCCCTACCTCATCTGCAATCCAATCAAATACTGGTGCGAAGATATGCTCCATGTTTGAATAAATGTCTGTATAATCCCTTGAATCGGCGGAGAGGTATGGAAGCGTCTGCGAAGAGTTGGCTCGTTTACTTGTTTTTCTCTGTGTGTGCTCTCTTTGCATAAGTTCGGGATGTATATTATCCGGCGCATCATGACCCTAGTATAGCATGCCCTGTGATTAGAAGACTTCTCCTACATCGATAAGATGACATAACCCACCCTCGTCCCATACCGGTTGTACCAAGAGAAATGCAACGCCTCAAACCGATACGTTTCCGGTAGCTCCGATGAATTGAGATGCTCCAGATCATGGGGAACATCTGGGAATGATGACTTGAGTTTCTCCAGCAAGGACATACGTAGCTCAGTCGGCATGTTTGGGAATGTCGCAAAAACAAGTGCACCATTTGCGTCATTGATGCGGAGGGGCTGCCTGTCAAATAATATAGATGTTGCGCCAAATTGAAGGTTGGCAGGAAATCAATAATGACGTACTGTGTTATAGACGGTGAAATCTTGATGTACTGGTCTTGACTGGCGCGCATCCCACTCTTGTACATAGTTGACAACTGGGTTTGTTATCGGTCAGAAGGACGTGCTTGGAAAAGGCACAGAAAATCGCACTTCATCCCTGAGCTCAAAAACACTCTTGACAGCTTTTGCCTTACACGCCTTCTCACGTTCTTGTTGTGTCCATTTGTCGGACTCGGTTCCCTTGGAAGGGTAAGGTACCCGGTGATTACTTTGCAGGCTCAGGTTCAGCTCGGTTGTGATGAGTAGTACGTCATGGACTCGGAAGGCCCCAGCTTCGTTCCCTCCAGCAGAGTTAGACGGATCTGGAAGCTGGACGCAGTCAAGCCCCTCTTCGACGCTCATAGGGGAGGGATGATCTTGAGGGTCACCGCCTTCTGTGCCGTACAGCCAATAGCTAGTCAGAAGGTGAAAAGGCTGCTCCTTCATCCGCTGCACGTTCACGGCATGACTGAATGGCCTCCAAACCTCATTGTTTCGCGGAAGAGGCTTGAATTGACTGGAAATAACGCAAGGGTCAGCATAGATCGAAAGTCTAGTAAGAAAGTCCGTACTTAAGCTTGAGAGATTCAAACACTTTGTCCGACTGCTCAAGGCTGGTGCATTTGAGAGAAGACGAGTCACCTTCCATGCCAATTCCAACGAGTGACTCTCGTGATAACAGGGTCTCAAAGCTCAACGGTAAGGCCTGACTGAGAGCCGCAGCCGCTGGAATCACCCTCTGGATGACTAGTTCCCCGCAGTACGTTTCTATTGCATTATGAGCATATGTGAAACTCATTTTGGTTTCATAGAATAATGGACCCACTGGGATCTGGTGCTCGCAAGACACTGGCAATCTGCATGACCAAATTTCCCGTGTTCGATTTGAAGAGGTGGTCGGTCAAATTCGCGAGCGCAATGAGCGCAAGAACATAAATGGTTCCTGTAGAGGATATAATCTCCATGAGCGCGTGCACACAGTGGTTTTGCTGATGCTATACAAGAACCACTTGCCTCCACATGCAACAGTAGCTATTTTACTTCCACTTGCATACCAGGCACGCATATTGCGACAAGAAACTTGGTTTGTCAACTCCAGCTTGCCTTTCACATAGGTTTTGAAAATTTCCGACACAGATATTCGTCTCTTCTGTGACTTGAGGAAGCTCATCTGTATACTATATGCCGACTTCAACGTCTGGTATATCTTCCATCCTAAGCACTTACCTCTGGATTTTGAAGGTAAGCTGCAAGTACTGCAGCATTAGGAGGAACTCCACGGAAGCCTTTGCGCCCTCCAATCTCTGGCACCTTTGGACGATTGAGGCTATGGAGTGTTCGGTGAATAGCGCAGTGCGATCACCCCTTCTGAGCAACACGTCCGCAATCGAATCACCCCATTTGCTTGATTCGATAGCGACGCCTAGCTGACAGAAGAAAGCGTTAACAGGCTCGGAGATGACTCCAGGCCCAAAGCCCATAACGACCCATTGATGACGGGCAGATACGGCACTGGCAGCAAGTGCAGTAGATTGTACCTGCTCGTTATCCAGTATTGCCTGGTTCTCCTATATTCGTTGATGGCACAATTTAGCAGCAAGAAGTTACCCGTAGGGTATTTTCACGCATAGCTCACCTCTTCGAGTTCTTCACGCTCTGATTCGCCATCAGAGCCTCCACCCAATTGGCCAGCATTTTCAACTGGCGGAATCACCCTGCCCGGAACGCTTTTTTTCTTCTGTCGCTTTCCTAGCCTCTTGCGGCATTTACGTCTGGATTGAGCTGCCGCCCCTCCTAGACCATGCGGTGGCGGGTCAGCACCCGGGTCATTTCCTGACGGTCCGAGTCGGAGACGCTTCCTTGGCGGCTCGATATCATCTTCTGCGTCGTCCCCAGACTCTTCTTGGTATATGTCAGTATCAATACATTATACCATTACGTCAACGTGGGTGGCATTCACCGCTCGAATCGACTTCTTGATCCTGTTCGTGCTCCTCAATATCTTCATCTTCATCTTCCCCAGATTCTTTTTGGTTCCACGTCAGTATCAACACAATTAGACCGAGGTGCACACACCACTGGAATTTGCTTCTTGATCTTGTTCCGGTCCATGTTCTTCGGGCGGCTGAACAGGCGTGGATCCAATGCAAAGCGGGGAGTGAGCTCCTCTGAAAATANCTTCTTGATCTTGTTCCGGTCCATGTTCTTCGGGCGGCTGAACAGGCGTGGATCCAATGCAAAGCGGGGAGTGAGCTCCTCTGAAAGTACCTAACCTGTCGCGGTCTCATAATCAATGTATCAGTTGACGCTCTTGAAGAACAGTATGCACTAGGACCTACCAGTTTCCATCTGAGGGGTGTCGAAATAGACATTCATGGGAGCGCCAAATGTGGCTCGAAAGTGTTCTAAGTCTATGACCAGCAACTGGAGCGCAGGAGAACGATTTTCCGTGTTCTCGAGAAGAGATAGCAGGTCGATCACAGCCTCTAGAGTGAGTTGAAAGACACCGCATGGGGCCTCGGTATCACTCATGGTGATGGTTGTGACGAAGGCCGAAGCAGGGGGTACAAAGTCAAACGCTCGTGATCTAACGTGAAGCGTATACGACTACACTGCTAACTGGTTACTGAACTTAGAGATGAGTGTTATATATGTCATAATATCGTTGCTGCTACATTGACTGCAATCAGAATGATGTCTATCACGGTATGCTAATCCTCGCTACTTGTGCTGCTCTCGCTACTTGTGCTGCTCTCGCTACTCTTGCTACTCTCGCTGCTCTTCCTGCTCTCCCTGCTCGTGTTACTCGCCCTACTGCCATCCCGCTGCTCCTGCTGCCGCTTCTGCTCAGCAGCAATCAAACTCTCGATCCTCCTCCTCGCCATATTCAGGCAGGCCATGCGCAGTTTGTTCAGCATAGTTATCGTGACAGGCCGGAGGAGCTTGTTCTCCTCCGTGTAATGAGTCGAAGGATGATTTCTGTTCTCCGGTGCTTCTCGGTCGACAGCGGAGTAAATGACGTTCGCGTTGGGGGACAACAGCCGAGGATTGACCAACGCCAAGCCCGCGTTGAATGGGGAGAATCCCGTGTATGTGGACAGCTTCGGAATACCGTATTGGTTGAGCTCCACGTCGAGGAGAATGTTGTAAAGACGCTGGATGCATGCACGATATGCATTGCACGCCTTCACGACGTTCTCTGTGGATAGTTCGTGATGTAGCTCCTGGTTTTGAATTTGGTGTAAGTAACGAGTGTTCATACCATAATGTAGACTTACTAAGGAAAACGTACCCAATAATCCAAGTTGGTTTTGCACCAGTCGCGGAGGGCCCTGTCGTCTGAGAACCGGTGTGCGTTGTGTCGTATCAGCTGATATTTATCTCTGGTGATGATAAACACATCTGCCATAATGGCAGGAAAGACGTTGGTGCTGTCTCCTTTCACGGGTGGAGAAGCGTAAAGGGGCCAGTGCTTCTGAAGGAGGGCAAACTCGGTATCGCTGTAGTCCATGCTGAACTCGAGGTGTGGAGGCTCCTCGGATGCGGCTAAGGGGTGCGTCCATTTGACGTCCATACCTGTGAGCATGCACGAATTATATGGATGCTGATGCGATGATGAATCATTACACTTACCGCGTGCTCCGTCTGAGGCCCACTTCTTGGTCCACTTCTTAATTGTGGCCTCTGATATAGCCGATTGTGTAGGATACGGTATCTTCCCTATCACAAAGCCAGCGGCGGGGTCGACATCGGTGTCCATAAATAAAATGACCTTCATATATTATCTGCATCAGTACGACGGCGCAAATGCAGGGCTGAGCGCACTTACACGATCCATAAGTTCTCGCAATGATTGCCTGTACCCCGCCTCGACCAAAAAGCCAGGTAGATATCGCCCTTTATAATTGATGCTGATGATGCCGTCTGGGCGGAGATTCAGCGTCAAATTGTTTCCAGAGCGTATATTCAGAGAGTTCTTGTGAACGGATACCGGGTACTGGCATCCAGCCAATTTCAAACACTGCGTCACGATGTTCTCGCAATGGTTTACGAGCGCATCGCTGAGTTCTTCGTGTAGAACAGATAGTGTGTCGGGTGCGCGATGCACGGAGTGTTGTGCTGCCGGGGGAGCCTGAGCTGCTGCCGGTGCGTTAGATCGGCGCGTCTGTGGACGTCTGCGGTTTCTGTTGTTGATGGCCTTGGACATGCTGTCTGAGTCTGGTGTTCAACTTCAGTGTGGTGCTTACTATACCTCAGATCTGCTGGTGATAACAACGCTTCATTCTGTTCCCATGATCACGCTGCAGAAGCCGACGACGAATACTATATTGTCACGAGTCACCGAGTCATACTGCGATACTGAGATACTGAGATAGTACTGTGATAACGTACTCTACGGCATGTCACGCGGGTAGATACCCTTCTGGGAATCGGATCTTGTAGAAAAGCTCGTACAGATCCCACTGTTGGTACTTCTTCCAGATATGACCTCGTAGTGCTACGCCTCGAGCAAGGAATTCGATACAGGAAAGTATCTGCATAACTCCTCGCTCGTCACTATCGCCCTCTGGCGTGACTCCAGGGGAAGTCTGGAAAGTATCCAGATTTAGGTCGTGACGCAACCTAGTGTCTAAAATTAGCCTGGCTGTGAATAGCTAGTTCAAGCGTGTTACTCACATGCTGAATGACACGGCGGACTCGTTGAAAGCGTGGCCCATTGCATCCTTTCCCTCAGGAGGGGAACTGCGCGGGGTGTGCCCTTGTAGCTGTAGATACTGTGTGCATGCACGTTATCGGTGTTGATGGGCCAAGAAATCATGTCACAAATGCTGTAGCTTACCATAAAAGCGGGAGAGTCCTCCCACTCCTTGAGGGTCTCCGCCTGCTGAGCCCTCTCCAGGAAATCCGCGTAAGCCGACTCTGAGTAGGTCAGAACTCCAGTCCTGACTTTGCCTTCATGGCACTCTACATGCACCGGCTTGTCATCTTGTATATTGCCAGCGGTGATGAGCTGGAAGACGACGAGCATGAACCCCATAGGCTGTAGAGGTGTAGAGGACTCGAGCATCGTCTTCATCTATGCAATTTATAAGCTTAGTTCACACCGTTTTGTGTTGATCACAAACCCTTTTCACTTCGTACAAGAATTCCTCCTCTGTCTCCGCCACCAAGCAGACAAAAATCCCCCACGTCTCGGTGCCGAAGTATTGACATATGACCAGCTCATTCCGCAAATCAAATATGTCAACCCCTTGTATCGACGCTTCTTCCTCCGCGACAGGCTGCTCAAACTCCAAGAGCGTGTCACCCGGACGCACCACGTCGACCGCCTTGAGGAACAGGTCGGTCGTGCTTTCCCTGAAGAACTTCGCCATCAGGGACGTCAGCGGCAACGCCCGGGTGTCTGCAATCGTCGGCGCGATGGCCCACAGCTCCTCTTTCTTCCCCCAGTAGTCCACCCTGTGTTTTCAATTCAGCTAATTTGAGCTGCACAGTCTGCCGTATTGAAGTCGCTGTTACCCACCTGGTGGCGCTCAGGAACTGAATCCAAGGAGCACCTCCCTTGGCCTTGAGCTTTTCCATGGGCACCGCCTCTCGCACCCATACCCACCTGGTGGCGCTCAGGAACTGAATCCAAGGAGCACCTCCCTTGGCCTTGAGCTTTTCCATGGGCACCGCCTCTCGCACCCATTCGAAAGAGTCTAGTATAAGCTTGATTTTGCGAGGGTCTGTGCAATGCCGAACCTGATATACGAGTCAGTTCTTCATGGGTGTGGCGCCGAACTTCATAACATATGACTTGAAGTTGACTCACGTGAGTCAGATGGTGATCCATCCAGCTAGTGCCCATCCACTGCTCGTGCAGTCTCCAGATGCCCTCGAAGTAGTCCATCAGGAATGTCTCTTCTTCGAGTGATGTATCACCGTGGCTCCTTTCACTGAGCCAATTGATGAGCTCGCGAACAGGCAGATCCTCTTCTTCAACAGATAGCAGTGTCGGGGCCGCCGGACCAATTCCCGGAGTGGGGGAAGTGGATTTCCGGGCTTTGGGGCGGTGAGACCGTTCCGGAGAGTATACCGTTGTGGCTCCCGTGTCCGAGCGCCCAGTGAGGTGGACCAAAGCCATACCGGAGTCCAGATCATCAGACCCGTAGAGGGTAGGAGAGCGAGGGTCTGAGCCTGTAGACATAGTTAGACGTATGAAGTGAGTCGCCGGGGAAGGGCAAGGGAAGAGGAAGAAGTTATACCAGTGACGCGCACAATATAGTGTTGCCGCTAATACTCACGGGAAAGAAGCGGCATCAACAAGCATTTGGTGCCAAGTTCACCGGGCCGCTCCTTATTCTTAGACCACACTCACCAATTAGTGCCGCCAGAATGATCCTAGCGCATTTCCACGGTGGTAGCCCATCGAAGAGAGCATGCATTTATTACGCTGCCGCCACTGTCCCTCTACAAGGCCGAGATTGGGTGAACTGAACTGACTTCCATATTTGGGAAGCTGTTCACTAGGTGAACAGCTTCCCAAACTTGCTTTAAGCGCCGCTGCTACGCCCGGCAGGGTCCGATATGCTCTTCTTAAGTCAGACATGTCGGTGGCAGACGGTGCCAGTGTTCAATTCGACAATAGGATCACTGATTACAAATTATCGTATCCGTGCCCCGCACCATCCATGGTGTCATCCTTGCTGTCTTTATCGTCCATCAAGCTATACGAGCTGACCAGAGATGTAATCTTCGATCGCACGGTGCCTTGAGTAGTAACAGCCGGTACGGGTTGTGCGTTCTTCAACTTATCCTATGTATATTTAGGCAAATTTTATTTTGAGTCGCCACGGAGCACATACCTTCGCTCCGGCCGCAGTCCACAGACGGATTATTTCCTGTGGGGCATACTGAATGTCAACGGTGAGTTCACCGTCCTTTGGGTAGACGACGATATCTGCGAAGACCAACACCTCCACAAAATCCCCTTTCCGGAAGATCAACTCGGTTGCCCTCTTCACTGTGCCGTCGGGACGTTGCATCCCAAGCGACAAGCGGTGCGTTACTTTCCAATCATGACGTATGTCGGCAGTGGCATGCTCATCAGCCTCTGGAAGGCTAACGCCAACAACGGCGTCCGGTGTTGCCAATGGGACCTGGCGCATAGTTTAGTTTGTACACGTTACGTAGTTACCAGCGGAACATTACTTTGGTAAACACACGCCGCCGAAGGTTGATGGACATGTCTTTGCGTTCGGGTAAACGGCTTTGAGCTCTGACATCGTCGTGGATAAATCGGTCGAGCGATCTCAACACTTCAATTTGCGGCTCGAAAGCAGCTGCATGATCGTTGCCTACTAGGGTGATGAATTGAACTGCACTCTTCGCACCGTCCGGTGTCCTATGTGCACACGTAAGTTATGCATAGCGTAGGGGATTGATAGCTTACTTGTTCCAGTTCCCCAATGGGCGTATGTCCATGTTTGCGACGAATCCATGCACGCGAAAAAAGACCCTGTGTTGTTCCGTGGCGCGTCCGTCTTTAAACAACGCTGGCGACCAGAGAAGCGCATAGAGTGTTCTTTTTCCGCCTCTGACGATGACCTTCGGAGCGTCGGTATCAACGGTCGTTCGTGCCCAGTCACAGATGTCCTCGTAAAGGTATGGCACGACCTGCCATTCTTGAAGCTGCTCGAGGGTGCTCTTATCGGCAGCGGCACGTCCCAAGCCCGCAGGCCACATGTCGCGAAGAAGGGAGCCATTTGGAGCTGGCGTTTTCGCAGCATTCAGTTCGGGGTTTGTACATATGAGACATGGACAGGCGGCAGCTCACCGAGTAGAAGTGCCATTTCGAGATTAGCGCAAGACACTTTCGAAGACAGCGGAGGACACTTTCGGAGGATGCAGCACCGAATCGCCTCAACCGAATTATTATACGCACGGAGGCTGACACCGAGCGGTGGAGGCGGACGCTCACCTGTGGATGGCTCGGCCTAATTGAGGTGGTCCGGCTGAGTAAACCGATCGATCACGGATGCAGAGTGTCATCCGCGCGGCAGCTTCGACGGATTCACGGTTGTCTCCAACCACCAGCTTGCGTCGATCGGTCATACCATCAATGATGTCACTGCCGACAAAACGGTTTGCGGGAGGGCAACGTTCGGTAGCCGTACACCACCAGGTGATTATGCCGGGCAGCACTGGACCAGTCGTATAAGTATACGCGGTTCAGGCATTTTACCACAACCCATTATGCCCCACCCAACGGTCGATTTCATAACTGTACGTATGTCCAGTCAGTTTCACGATCACGTCAACGGTATTCACATACATCGTTAGGACATCGTTTTATCCAACTGGCGATCTCGCGGCATGGTGACATCGTTCGTTCTGGTGGACCGCGATGGCGTTCGGTGGTTTGTATTACCAGAAGTGCAAACGCGTGGAACCATTTTTGTCAGCGTGTTTGCGACATAGTTGAACACGAACAATCTCTGTTACGGATCAACCATTTCTCAATCAGATTGTCGTAACATACACACTTTGCGTAATTCCAGGTAAACACGGCACACACTCCAGTCCCCTTTATGCAACAACCGACCGGCGTGGTTGCATTTCGACTTGACCACATGGATGTCGATGAGTACCAGATCTCCTTTCGACACTTCGCACGCAGGCCAGTGTGGCATAATGTCGTACGGCCGAACTCTCGTAGTAGCATCGTAGCAGTCATAGAATGGAGCAATCTGCAATGACCACGTCATCAAACCGTTTACAATGTGATCCTTCAGCTTACCCGACGTGTCCGTTCGGATTGGTATACCATATGCCGTCTCGCCGTCAAGCATCCCATCCGATGTGGCTCAACTGGAAAAGTCGTTACAAGGGTCCAACGAGATGTAGACATACGTACACTTTAGGCCGCCTAAAGTTTCCAAGTACGTTGTCCATTGTGCGTATTCTTCGTGGTGAACCGGAGTCACTGATATCTCCACTTCTCTACAAGGTTGACCGTCGTCCGATACGAGGCAGCATCCTTGTCCGTGGACTTCCCCGATGATCCAAAAACGTATAGGGTCGCCATTGACAGCCAATTTACGTGTGTGGTCTGCAAGGTTAACAGGCATCCAGCCAGTCGGTGGGAGCGGTTTGTGCAAGTTGTATCGCATGTCTCCTTCATCGGACATGGCTATGAGTCGTCGCATGCGCCTTGCGGGTCCTCAAAAGACTGGTAAGAAGGGGAGCCTGGCTAGATTCACACCTGATGAATATGTTGTCCTTGATCCATGAACCGTTGTTGTGAGCAATGAACATGCACCCGCTGTTGTCGTGGCATTCTTTGTGCTTATAAGTGGATTGGATCATTGACAAAGGAGAATGACACTCACCATTTCCAGTCTCCTCCTTACTTTCGGTAGCCATTCGTCAAGGCAGAGGTAGCTTGGTGGTGTGTTCGTCACGCTGGTGCAAGGCGAGGAAGCAACGAAGAGGGTGGCGTAGAAGGAAGTCGGTTTGACACGACGACCGCCGCACACGATCATGTCAGGCCCATTGAGAACAGGCCTGACAAATGCTTGACCATTCTGACGCAAAAGCAATAGTTTCGCGTGGGGCGAAAGCTCGCACAGAGATTATGAGACGGAGGCAGGGCAACGTAGGGACGGGGACGTGCCGCGAATGTATATCTCATAATTATGACAGATAAGCGTGATTAAAGTCAAGTAATAAGAGAGAACTGTCGCTCATACGTAGAAAGCCATTTTCGCATCTAAATTATTGAATGCCGTACGACGTATGATCAGAAGGTGTCGTCTTCTTCATCCACGTCATCTAGCAGATCTGGCGGTGCGGTCTCTGGCCCGACGAAGAGCAAGGAAACGGCGCCAAGCTCAAAGCCGACTCTGTACGTATCCCAAGTTCCTCTGTACGCAGTATTGCCCTTCTCGTCGCATTTCCAACGGGTAAGCCTAGCTTCCACGATGACGAGGTCGTTGACACCGATTGATGAAGCCAGGTATTTCTCCATCTTCTTGTAGTCGCAAAACTGTTTTTGAGCGTCGTAGCACGCATCGAAGATAGTGGCCTAGCACAACCAATTCAGCAACCAAGGAGACTAGTGGCATTCGAGTTACTCACTGTTCCCACTGTTTCTCCCTTCGAGCGGTACGTCATACTACGACTCGCAATTAACGTCCCATCATTGTACGCTTTAGGAGCTTAGGATGGAAGCTATCAAGATGTTGTGCACTTGGAAGTACTAGACAGCAACGCACCCTTCCAACCGTCATACGAGTCAAGGTGTGTAACCCACTTGTCGTATTCTCCAGGGACGATAGGCTTAACTCGTATCGATACCCTTCTGAAAGGTTCGCCTTTGTTGCTTCGCATCAGCCAGGCTCCATCGTGCACGACTTCCCCAACGATCCAGAAGCGCATAGCCTTCGTCGGGTCAGATGCGAGGGTGCGGTACTCGATAAAACTTTCCGATGTTATTTTTGACCACTGCGTCGAGGATTTCGGCGGTAGACGCGCAATATTGTATCGTCTGCCTTTGACGTTCTCAGACTGGACGATGTCGCGGAGGCGACTACCAAAACGTGAGTTAATATCGTGGCATGACGTTAAATGCACATACGTCAATATTCCCTTCTGCGCCCAGGAGTCGACATAGTCACTGTCATACTCGGCCGTGACGCTGTCGAATGACGCAGACTTAGTTGCGACCGCCCTGCCGGCACTAAGTTTCTACACACGACATAGCAAGCCAAGCACTCACTTCTCGATCTCGGTCGTAACCGATGAAGGATCAACGCTCGGTTTCTCTCGCGCGAGCTCCTCTTCACCTGCAGGTGGATCTCCTCCAGATAGCGTCGAACGATCCCTGAAACATTGTCACGCTAGAGAGAAGGCAACATAGCATGACCACGTACGAAGCTGCCCCTTCAGGGGGGGATGAAGGTGGCGGCGACAGCGGCGTCAACTGCTGATAATCCCCCTTGTTTGCGGTGTCGTCGGCATGTTTCATGCTAGACAAATCAAAAAGGAGCAGTGTAATAACGGCAAATGGTACGCACCGTTTTTCTTGCACACCGTCAGAGGTCGAGTTATCATGCTGACGCTTCGTTCCAGTTGAACGGGCTGAACGTCTTTGATCTGTAGCCATGGTGCGAGGGGGCATGGCTATCTTTCGTCCGCCTGTCTGTGCTTATAAGTGTTTTAGAGGGGCTATGCGCACACAGGGACCCCCTTTGTTTCTTCGCGGAAGAGCGACTCCCCGGAGTATTCGCTCCATCGGCTGCGTCGGAACCAAACGGGAAAAAATTGATCCGCGCATTGCAGTTCACCGTACGTCGACGTCATCCTCAGTGCCTCGTTATGATTCTAAGTCCCAGGCCCCACTAGCGGCCGCACACGCGTGCATTTCGTGCAGCTCATAGCGGAAACTCCATAGGCATACGAGAGCGGAGGGACAAATTTCATATGCACCGTTTCAGAGAGGCAATGCACAGGGGTCAGAACGTCGTAAGCATATGTCCGCATGTGATTATACGACGGGATGATCGTGGAAGAACAGATAACGCAGATGGGCACAGGCAGTGTACAAGAAATAGGTGAAACGATGAACGGCAGGCTCTACGGGTGTAACGTTCCATTGAGGAAAAGGCTGAATCCCTCAGATGAGCCCTAGACATGGAGGAGGGGAGGTAGCAGACATACGTTTGAACAGCCTCGACTATGCGAGCGTCCTCTCCCAACCGCAGGTGAACCAACCGCCCCCGGTTTCTGACAGCACGTCGGAAAACAAGTAGGGAGCCGCGCCATTGGACTCCTGGCATCATCGCTGCAAGGGCACGGTTATGTTGACCAGCCAGGTCGTTGTCGTGTTGGAAGTATACCCGGTAGTTGATGTTTTGCGGCGACCCAGGGTGAAAAGCTATGGCAATGTCTGCCTGCTCGGTGCGTCTGTTCTGTCTGTTATCCCAGGGTGGTATAGCGATATCGATGCTGCCATCGAGCGGATAACGATGAACGCAAGCATGTACATATCTGCCGACACCATGCCGGTCAAAGTAATACGCTCGAACAGATACGACCTTGTGCAGAACGTCAGTTAGGAGGCCCCGTGCAAGTGAAGACCGGTACCTGGTGAGTAGCCAGTGGTTGACGCACATGCAGAATGCGACGTTGACGACGCATTACCAGTAGGAGTAGGAGAGTTTGAAGCACGTTTACAGCTGCAAAGACGTAGACGGATAACATCGCAGTGAGAAGACAAGTGACGTCCACAGTAAGTTGGTTGCTAGCATACTAAAAGCAGCCGACAGAATATATGGGATTTACCCGCTGGTGGCGGAGTTAGGACCTTGACCGACGATGTTGTCAGTCCGTTTGCATGTAAATCAAGTGACTCAGCTGACGACCCATTGCTATCTTGAGATTGACGGGCACAACCTCTTTGAGACAGGAGTGACCAGTAGCAACTCCATCATGAAACCACGATTGTCCAGACGCGTCCAGGAAACGGCTCGTGAAATGGTTTCCGCCTAGGTAAAGACACCCAACCAGTAGCCACCGATGCACATTACCCTCTAATGTGTAGGACAGCGTGTTAGAAATGACGGGAATCGCAAATCTACCCGTAGAATGTACTTCGAAAGAAATAAAAGCCGGGGGTCGACACATTTGACGGCGAATCATCATGAGAGATTGGCACTGAGAACAGTGGTTTAGACAGGGTGAATCTTCAAAATGCGCTATCAAATAGTCCTGTGTCGATCTACAGGCTTGTTGACGCGACATGACAGCAAGGTCAATGCAGCTGCTGGCAGACTCATACTCTCTTTGAGATCGAGAACATAATGAACAATGCACCGCTGAACGCAGTACCGGTTCATCGTTCTGTAACAGGCTTTCTAGAAGCAAAGAAGCAGAAGTAAGAGCACGTCCTAGTGGAAATCCGGTTGCATTCCCCGAGCGAACGGTGGTTCTGACATCGTCTCGCAAGCTATCTATTGCAGAATCAGGAGGACGCGAGAGCGACGTCGCCAAACGATATACACTAGCGAGGGGCTCCGAGCGTGCAATGTGCCGGTCGGTGCAGGCAAAAGCAGAGTAGCTGTTATATATGACGTTTATAACACTGTCATACGCGCAACTCCAATTTACGTTATCCCATTTTGGGGCACGAGGAGGAGAACTTGTGCGGTTCTGCCTGCTATCGTTACGAAAAGGTAAAGTGTCGTGTGTCGTGGGACACGCACGCTTTCCATTAACATTTATGACATCGTTAGATGTGTTAGATCCAGAGAGGGTATCTACACTGTTGTCTACAGGAGCCGGGCTAACTAGTAACTCGTTAGCAGTAAGCACAGTTGTTCCTTTCGACACTGCAGGTCTGGCACGTTTGGCGCTGCGTGCATGTAACGAAGAAGATGAGTTGGAGTTATTTGAGGTCGAAACAGTGCAGGGCTCAGGCAGTGTCCTCAAATCACTCAATTGGTCGTGGGCCCAGTGTAAAGCAGGATGTACACCGGCTGGAACGAACCGTATTCCTTTAGCTTTCTGCCAAGTTCGAATTAGAGCATGCCTGGAATCACCCTTTATATCAGGGCTGAGCTCTCCACGCGCACGCATCGATGTTATCTGGTTTAGAATTTCCAGTTCACGAAACTCTCTCCGCAAAGGACCAATCTGTTGTCCGGTTATCTTTGACCGGTCTAAAGAACCTAATATCAAAGTACCTTCCAAAGATGAGCTACGAGATAAGCATGTGTATATAGACTGGTGAGTGCGGCAGTTAGTCAAATGACAAGGATTGTAGGGTCGTGTTCTTCCTTGAGCACCGAAATCGGTCATTGCAAAGTTGAGAAGTACTGATACTTGTTCTCTATCCCATTTGATGTCTTTCCCAACCGATTTCGCAGTTAACGAGACACGTACAGAACGTCGAGAGATGGGAACCACATTTTTAGGTAAAGACCCGATGTGAATGTCCCGAGCAGGCGACGTCAGGAACACAAACAGTGTATCCAAGACCTGGCGGCCTCTCAACTCGTGGGAGTTCCATGCGACGACTCGACCCTCAGCTCCATTAGTAGCGCACAGCTCCGTTGCTTCATTATTCTTCAACAAAACAGGCATTCCCGTGCAAAGAGGTAAAACTCCTGCGTGATTGTCAGTCACATGAGGCGGTAAGTTCCATAGCAGTTCTTGTGTCACAGGGGGGATGCATGATGACGCGTTACCGTAGGCACCGGAAGACGACACTCTTTGGTCACTCCGTAGAGACGATGAGGACTCAACTGTTTCAGGCCATTTGTCTACTGAGTAAAAGTAAACTAGCTCCTGCTTGTGTTCAGCTGCAAACCGCACCGCGCCCTCTCGATTCATAGCATCCCGATCTACATTCAAGGCGGTAATAATAGACACTCCGCGAAACTGGGGCTTTTGTAGAGTAGGCGAAGATGGAGAACGACCGACGATGCGCTGCTCAAGTAGTTGTATGTCAGAGTCTGTGCATGCTCGGTAACGCATGTTTTCTAATGCTGTGCGAAACTGTTGATCTTCGACAGATATTCCTCGCTGACGCATGTTGCGCTTGAGAAGAACAACAGTCGTAAATTGGTGCCACAACCCCTTTCCTATAGCAGATTCTCGGTGATGCGCAGTCATACCAGCAGACGTGATGGACGAAACATTCTCTGAATACAACGAATAGTGTCCTCTGCCTGGCGGAGGTAATTGAGCGAAGTCACCACAGAAAATGACACTTTTTCCTCCAAAAGATATGGATGGCTCACCGAATATCTTACAAAGCTGAGAGCTAATACACCCCACATTAGAAGTTGATGCCATAGATATCTCGTCAAGGAGAATAGCATCAGTTCCATCTAAGGAACCACGTTTTTTGGTTAGAGACACTTGCCTGCCGGCACGAATACCAAGTGCGGAATGATAAGTCTGACCGTCAATGTTGCATGCTGCGGTCCCTGTAGGCGCAAGTACGAGAAACCGGTTAGCCTCCCCTCTAGCACGTAAGAAAGCCATGATAGACTTTATAACCGTTGACTTGCCAGTCCCTCCGATGCCACCAATGTACATTCGAAGAGGCGTGCTATCATGTCGGTGGAGGTGGCCTGCGACGAGACCGAAGGCTAAAAGTTGCTCTTCATTCAAAGTAAACTCTTGAGCGATGTGGTGCATGAGCGAGACGGTAGTGTCTTGCAGTCCACAAGATGGAGAGTATAGATTGTGACGCTGCAAAAATGTTAAAAACATCGACTTTGTAGCGATAAAAACACAATTTGCATCATACTCAAAACCAATTGGCTTGCTCCCATCCGGTCTCGCATCATGAACCGACAACAGGGAGGTTGAGGGTTCGTTCCTACGCTGCACAGCACGTTCTCGTGCGTCCTGCAATACATTGTTCCATACTTGCGCAGACATGTGAGTACTATGTGATAACTCGGGTACGGAAGACGAATATCCTGTTCCTAAAGAAGAGTCACCGTACAACCGGCGGACCACGCGACCAACTGCATCCATTTTATCAGTTAGATGCGCTAAATAGTGGCCTAAGGGACTGCTGGGATCGTCTAGTACAGAAGTCATAGCGTCATCGTTGATTGCGTTGTCTATGGTCTCGACGTGATCATCAGCAAAGGTATCTGCTGTATTGTCTGTAACCGTTGGAAATGACCCAAATGACTGGTTCGCTTCTTGCGCGCGACGAAGGGCAGAATAATCGTCTCGCGCATCAAGACATTCGTAAAGAACGTTCATGTTCTTCATAATTTGGACATGTTCTGGTGCGAAGTCGACGTCGTTGAACGTCTTTGTCAGTTTAAAGGGATTGGATTATGGTCCATAGTGGACAGATAATTGGCTTAACTTGGTCCACTAATGGACCCAACCTATATCCCTTCCAGTTGATCTCCGGATTAGCTGCCCTGTCAATCCTAATCCAATCCATTTCTAATCCTATGGCTAATCCCTTCTGGGAGAAGGGATTTAGGAAAAAGAGTGCAACAACTGGGAATTGAACCTGGCACCTTCTGCATAAGGCTTATGTAAGGCTGAAAGCGGAAATTGGCACCACAGACCACTGTGCCATGGGGTCCTTACTTCTCAATAAGCTTAATGATACTAGATCCGCTTTCAGCCTTACATAAGCATTATGCAGAAGGTGCCAGGTTCAATTCCCAGTTGTTGCACTCTTTTTCCTAAATCCCTTCTCCCAGAAGGGATTAGCCATAGGATTAGAAATGGATTGGATTAGGATTGACAGGGCAGCTAATCCGGAGATCAACTGGAAGGGATATAGGTTGGGTCCATTAGTGGACCAAGTTAAGCCAATTATCTGTCCACTATGGACCATAATCCAATCCCTTTAAACTGACATCACTGCGTTGAATGCATTCTCCCAACTAGCATGACCTGCAAGGAGATCATCGCCTCTTCTCCACCCACCAGGTTTAAAAAAAGTTAGCATTGCTCGGCAGTACGTTTCGCGAGAACCAACATCCCTTCGGGGTAGTGTAGGGCCCACGAAATTCAGAGTAAAAATGGTGCCGTCTCGCACATCGTGGACTGCATGCGAAGAAGATAGAGGATGTTGAGCCTGAAAGACATAGCCCGCAGCAAGGGTATGATTTGTCATGTCATCCGTTGCTGGCATTGATTTCGTTCTCGATTTTTTGACCACTGTTGTAGCCAAGTAAGTATATAGGCACATTGAATCATAGAACATGGGACGGTAAATGTAATCATTGACTCTGTAGTATGGAACAACATTTTCCCTTTCTACCCCGATGAGAACGCGCTCTGACTGGTCCTCCGCGGTATCTTCGTTGCTCACTTCTAATACGCTGACAGTCGTGGATTGAACGTAAGAAACGTAAGATGTCCAGTAAAATGTTTTGAAAACCTGATCTGTATAGTGGTCGGGATTGCCTAGTAAGTATGCACATGCAGTCGGACCACCTATCTGCTGCATAGCAGACAACGCATTCACGATTTTGACAATGAGTAGGCGAGCAGCAGCGTGATCTCCCGAAGTGTTCACTATAATCTCGTCCTGGCGATCGAGCACAGCTTTAATAGTAGCGAATGAATCAACAGGCCGGTAAGCTGCTTTTGAGACATAGTCAGTCACATAAGCAATGACTGCTCGCACTTGTGTCCCTGATAAAAGGCAAGTAACATCGTGGTTGCACCTCAAAAGATAGGCCAAAACGGGGTTAAAAGTGTTAATCCAAGCCTCGCTTTTCTTGAATTGTATAGCACCGGTATCCGGATCCACAGTAGTGTACGGCCTGACTTCCCGAGGATAACGGGCTTTACATACACTGGCAGATGTACGTTTACAGCCTTTACTGTGTGTCTGAGAATGGCGATTGGACCTATATACAATGTCGTCACTCTCACGAAGCATACCGGTAGTCCATGCGCTGAGGTCACCGTTCTCAACAGGAGGAGAGACAGGTAAATGCATAACCGGATCACTATACTGGTTATCTTCATCGATGCCATCGACTGCATTGATCACATCTGATTCACTAGTACTTGCAGAGCGTTGTGCATCGATATCAAGACGAATGTCATCCAATGTACCGGTGGAGAAGTCGCCAGTATGACACTGCTCCAGCCATTGCAATAAAGAAGATCGAAAAAGAGGGTCGTCGAGAACACGGTCACGAATCTCTTGGGGACTAAGAGAACATTTGATCCACAGAAGAAGGTGCAAATGTAGAGTAAGGCGCATCTGCGCCTCCACAGTACCATAGTACGCTCTCGTCTCGCCAAATAATCCCGGACGGCCTGTCCCTGCTCGCAAAATATGACGGATAAAGAGTGTAACGACGACATGAAAAAAGCGAGCGCAGGCGACTGGATTCGACGCGACAGCTCTGAGTCTATCTTGGTGACTCGGCATTGATGGAGTAGAAGACAGAAGGTCGATATTCTCCCCACAGTAATACATACATAGTGGACTCTTGAAGTCGACGGGTGCGAATGTAATAAAAAATACGGGGACCCCTAACGTCATGATCAAAGACTTAAGTTCAGTGCGTTGGTATTTCCGCTGTGTGTTAGACATCGGAACATGGCCAGCGACATGATCTATAATTGAAAGTAGCTCAAAACAAGTCTGTTCTTGAGGTGTCTCGGGACGAAGAAACGTGCCTTGTTTGCCACGATCGACTATAGCCTGCAGCGCAGCTTTATCCACTCTCAGTATCTTTTCAACAACTTGGTCAAAATTCCTACGCTCCGTAAGTAAATAACCACCTTGTGAACTGCCGCGAATTTGCTCATGATTAAAAGCAATGAATGGAAAGTACTCGTCTTTTTGGAAACGACGATCAGCGTACATGAGCAGATGTTGAATGTGCTCCTTACGCGAAATCCTTGTGTCAATATAGTCATTCTCAAAGCCACCCCGACCGTACGGAAACAACCAAGGAAACATCCCGGGAAAAAGGGCAGGATTATGGTACATAGACTCAGGGGACTCTCCGTGACCGACGACAAGCATGCTATTGCCTGTGTCAAAATGTTTAATAGCTTCAGCGACCCTGGCATTATACGACATATTCACAAGTTCATCGGCAGATAAACCGTGAACTACGAATTCACACGACCCAGAGTTTGTACCTTGTTCACCATCATTGTCGAACACAGCCATCTCCTCGCGTGGTCGCAATCCATCCGAAGATACGTGCATGACACAAACAGGAGGCTGAGACTCCGAATAAGTGGCCAAATTATCCAAAGATAATGTAATGTCTCTGTATTCTGAGTGATTCTGAATAAGCCATCACAAAGCTTCAATGACAACACGGTGCCTTACAAGCAGCGGTGTTCGCCGAAAGTCTCTCTCAACCGGAACACAAGGACCGACAAAGAGAATAGCTAACACACTGTCTAGGTCGTCTCTTCGAGGAGGTAACACGTTGTAGACCTTAGCGACCGGTTGGGGAAAAATGATTGCGTTTGCCCGCATCTTACGCTGCCCGGGACCGCCTAGCCCCTGTCGAACCTCAACCACGCAAGCATTGTGACGATACTTTGCAATGACAATTTTCTCGACAAATGTGAGGTTGTTTAACACGTCAGGAATGTTTCCGACCCACAAACCATTGGCAAGCGATCTTTTTGGAAGACGGTGGTGTCGAACGCCATTAAGGCACGTTGAGCAGATGGCCGCGACACAGGTGCCATCCCGCTGTTCAATGGCCGCTTCATAGAAAACTGGACCGGGCGTAGTACCAACCGCGGGCCGAACCAATACTGATGTGTCAAGGTCACTCAGAGATACAGACGAGAGTGACGAAATGGCCACTAACTCGCCACACACTGCACAGGGTCCTTCTGACAATTGATCAGAGCTGAATGCGTCACAATAGTCTGCCACAATCGACGCAACGTCCGTTGTTCCCAGAGGCGTCGGAGGAAAAGTGGCAGTATCAGAACAGGACATAGTGGGTACGAAATCGGGCTCAATAGACCCAGGTCTTTCTGACGAATGAGCGGACACGTTAGTTAAGCTCTTCAAAACAGTGAACCGGCGGCCACACCCGGGCCCACATTGATGTTGAAGTAACAGGTGCATGACGCTTGCGTGGGATCGAGTCCCTGCAACAGAGGGAATTTTATGTGTTATAGCAACACGACGAGTCTGACGGTAATTCAACAACGGAATGAGGGCAGGTAGTGGAATGTCTAGAACGAACGAATTGCAATCACGACTATGACTAAAAACGTCGGCCCAGCGAACATGGCCTACGAAAGACATGTCACCCGAGGGAGGCAGAGAAGCGGTGTTAAGAACGACGGGAAACTTTGCGATCTCCGACACAGGAAAATGCGCCCAAGTACGAAGTTCGAACGGTAATGAGGCCGCGGGAGAAAGAACAGTAGGAGTAACGGGTACGAAGCGGAGAGAGCCTTCTGTTTTGTAATACGAGCGTAGTTCCGGACATGAAGAATCACAATCATGCGTACGCATGACAGCAAACAGTGACGATACAGATCGTGTATGTCGGCCTACGGTTATGTGATGCAATGATGCAAGCTCTAAGAGGCATTGATGAGGCAACCGTTTGATGAGGATGTTGAAGGAGTGAGATGCTGTGGCGGCGAAGGCTGTGAACGAACCTGAGGGAAGCTGCTGTGAGGGAGGGACCCGTGAGGCACACGGGAGAGAGCAGGAAGGAACGATACATTAGAGGGTGTCCAAGCCCAGTATATATACATGTCTGAGAGCCATCATGTGATAGTACAGTAAGCGTATCACCTGAGGGCCGAGTCATGCTGAGTCATTACCGTAAGAGTCATGAGTAAGCGTTAGTAAGACGGGAACCGGAACTCCGGGTTACCGGTGATAACACATGCCAAAGGAGCGGAGGTCCGAAGGGACCGGAGGTCCGAGTAAGTCCGGAAGTCCGAAGTAAGTCCGTAATCTAATCTACTTGATCAGGACGAGAGATAACGAGTCCTGCAGATAAGATAAGAGCGAAAAAGGAAGGTATGCGTACAGTACGGTACGTAGCGTTGCAGAACACAAGATAAGTCCATATCAGGAAAGCCTGATAAGATAACGCCTGATTAGGTAGAAGTTCAACAGAGGAACGAGAACGGAACGTCAAGAATGTAGTAAGACGATGCGTCCGTGGCAGGAAAAGGAGCACCGTCTGCCAAGCGAAAGACTCCCTGGAAGCGAACAATACCGGCGCAAGGTAAAGCGCCAAAAGGACGAAGGTCACTAACGGAAAACTTGAAGCCACGTCTGGACGAGGGGGAAGGAACAGGCATTATGAGTGTACACAAAGTCTATCAGCTTTTCTTGTCGCAAACGTCTGCACACTTCACGACGACGACAGTCCACACAATCAACACAATCCACACGAGTAGTCAATATAAACGGTGAGCAGAAAGTGGGCATACAAAAAGTCCTACTAGAAGCTGGTTGGCAAGAGATGGACGTGAAGGAAAAGTAGGCGTGAGCGTCGTGTGGGGGGAATCGTAAACAATAGGGGCGAGGCGGAGCAGATCAGATGACTTCTACAAGACGTATCATCGCACTCATGAATTGGATACCTTCGAAAAGCACGAGCGATGAATAGTTATCGTTGAACGAGAGGGCATACATGTTGTCTACTTGTTAAGACACAAATGCGAGGTACAACCTGCACTATTATGACACGAACATTCATGTTCAGCGAGAAGAGGTGCCAAGGAAGTGTTGGAGCTGCAACGTCATGGGGCGCACGGAAAAACTGATAGTACGGTGCAGCCAAGACATTTCCGAATATGGTCAATTACGTAAGGGACACTCAGACAGGACGAGACAGACCCGATATAAGCATATCGGAATATGGAAGGAAGGCGCTTCCGGAGATACATCATGCACTCACTGAGCTACGCGTTCGTTAATTTCTGGCTGGAATGAGTAAGAAATTCACTTACGGGTCATAAACTTTGCTGTCCAGATGAAAAAAAAAACGATGAAGTCTTAGTTTTCGTATCTGTATGACCAGTGGCACGACGTCAAGCTCAACGTCAAGGCGGCACACCGGTGGCGCCCTTAGACATGGTTCTATAAGGTCAGTACAGAGGCGATGACATGAACATACTGAAGAGTTACATCGAGAGAACAGCGAATATACCAATCTGGGGATAAGCAATAGCCTGGAACAATGATTCAATGCGATGGTGAGTAGTAGGAAGGCACCATGATAATGTCAGGAAGGCGTTGGACGCACTGCGGGAAAGTAGACGTAACGCGCTTACATGGTGACAGAATCTTGTAGCGGGTGGCTATTGGACAGGAAAGTATTCCCAGAGTATGCCAGCGACTCTTCCGCTCGTACAGACCTTGGTCCGCAACAGCACCTTGACGGTATGCTCACTCAACCAACTTCATTCCTGGTTTCTTGACAAAAAATTGAATATAGACCTCCAGAATGATGGGTGTTCGGCAGCATCTATCTCATGTCATTCCCGGCGACCCGGAGGAGCGAGTGTGCCCTGCATGTGGACGTGGTTTCAAGANAAAAATTGAATATAGACCTCCAGAATGATGGGTGTTCGGCAGCATCTATCTCATGTCATTCCCGGCGACCCGGAGGAGCGAGTGTGCCCTGCATGTGGACGTGGTTTCAAGACGTCTCAAGGGATGCTGAGCCACCTCAAGCAGGCGAGGACTTGTCGGTGGTATAAGAACGGTAAAAACAGGGACCTTTCTGGGTACAGCATGCCGCAAATCATACGGACGGCGGCACAAACGAATGTCGCTCATCAAGGCTCTATGCAGGACGTAGACGCACCAGACTTTGACGACATCATGGAGCAGCATAACCTCTTCGAGCTTGTTCCTCCGGTTCATGATTATGATCAGCACGGGGCCTCTTCCTAGTGTATTGCAGGGGTACGGGTAACCCGCGAGGGTCACGGGTAGGGGTACCGCCGGGTACGGGTATGGGTAGCCAAACTGGGACCCCCGTACCCGCCGCCGGTACCCGCAAAAGGCACTTGGCGCGACAGCGTGCGGCTGAGCTTCGGGGACTCACTGCTTGCTCTAATCGCAATCTCGATCCTCTTGCTGACACAGCTATCAGCTGTGTAGTTCAGGGCGTGGATAATATTATACTCGTTATTTCCAAATATGCACAGCCTGAGGCTGCCATACCCCGAGTCATCTTGAGATAAGCAAACATTCTACTACCAACAACTGCCCTCCATGACGGGAAAGCTTCCAAAACGAAAGGCAGCCTCGCCAACACGACGCGCGAGTTACATGAAACGTCAGCGGACCAAGAGCCCAGAAGCCCAACCTAGCCATACCGCAGCAACAGAAGTTCTGAACACACATTCAAGCCGTCAAACAGCGACGACCCCCGAGCCAGGCCCAAGCCATGCACCATCAGCCAAACGCAGTGCAGCAGCAACGAAGGCGGCTGGCACATCCACGAAGAATCCGCCGAAGGCGGCAGGCACATCCACGAAGAACGCACCGAAGGCGTCAGGCGCATCCGCGAAGAACATCGCACAGGCGCCCGCAAGCAACGAGAGACCAGCCAGCACAAAGAGATCGACCAGGAATGGGTCGGTGACAGTCGAGGATGTCGACGAGGATGATGTAATCGAGGTGCCCTCAACGTCCGATGATGGACAGGGTAGCAGCGACGAAGGAGAGGACGGCTGGATGGACGAAGCAGCCGCCGAGGAGACTGCTGAGCAGGAGCTCAGTTAGTCCGAACTTTAATTTTAATATGGACTTCACGAGCTCACCTGGTCCCATAGAACAAAAGCAAAAGCGATGGTCGGCAGCTACATATGCCTTCTTCAAGCCCAATCCCTCGCTTGAAGAGATCAAGGGCCGGCGTGTGTACGTCTTCCAATGTGCCAATACGGGGTGCAAGCACGAAGTGCGTCGGTACCTTGCAACGACGGACACGAAGTCGACGTCGAACATGAGGAGGCACGTTAAGAGCTGTTGGGGGAAGGAGGCGCTAGATGCAGCCGATGCAATGAAGACAGCGGCAAACGCTAAAGACGCAATCAGTACTTACCGGCGAACGCAAGACATCAAGGTCGCTTTCGGAAATGTTGGGAAGAAGACGGTGTCCTTTTCCACGCGTCAGCATACCCCCTCGGAGACTCGGTACGTGACCTACCCACTTGTAGTACATATGGCTGACCGGCCGTAAGAGCGGAGATTGTCCGCTGGGTGTCAGAGAGCATGCGGCCGTTCAACATAGTGAAGGATCGGGGATTCAACTCGCTCATGAAGACTGGCAGGCCGGAATATAAGATCCCGTCGCCGACCACAGTAGGGCGCGACGTGCGCAAGGTGTTTGATCGCACGAGAGAACGGGTAGCCCGTATGTTGAAGGCATGTACCTAATATGGTTTCAGTCGACAGCAGGAGGCTCACAGACGTGCAAATACTCACTGTTGTGCCGGCACACAGGAGTATGACGGCGACTTGAATTTCGCAACAGACGCGTGGACCTCGCCTAATCAAAAGGCAATGGTGGCCTTCACCGTTCACTTTGAGCATAAGGGCGTGCCAATGCGGCTCGTCCTTGATGTTCTCGAGGTGCCTGTCTCGCACAGCGGGTTGAATCTGGCTGATGCCTTTGCGAAAATGCTCGAGGATCTGGGGCTTGACGCGAAGGTCTCGTAGTGTCAGACCATTGATAGTGAACTGAGGCTTACCAAGAAATCCAGGTACTCGGTGTGACGTGCGACAACGCATCCGCAAACGATGTTATGATCGACGAGCTTGAGAACATGCTTGCCGAATTCCCCGGTCGCCGCGCGCGCTCGCGATGTTTTTGCCACATTATTAACCTGGCAGCGAAGGCCTTGCTACGTCAGTTCGAGCCACCGAAGCCGAAGACAAGCAAGAAAAAAGGTAAAGATGACGAGACTCACTCTGAGGACGATGACAAAGATGATCTGTCCTTGGACGATTGGGATAAGGAGCTCCAGGCCCTCATGGAGGACCTGGACTTCGATGACGAGCATCCTGATGGGCAAGTCGACGACACCGAAGGGCTGTGGGATGCCGAGGATGGGATGGATGAGGCGAGCAGGGTGGACATGCAGGCGAAGGTCCGCCCCGTGAAGATGATGCTCCTGAAGGTTAGCTACCGAGCCCTCTGTTTGTAAATGCTACTCACTGGATTGCGAGAGTAGCTCAGGAAGATCTCAATGTCGATCCATCGCTCGCCGACACTCCTGTTGCCAGCCTGGGAGAGAGCAGTCGAGGCTGTCAACCTCAAGTTGAAGAAACTACCACGGGACGTACGCACCAGATGGAACTCTACGTTCCGAATGCTCGATGTCGCACTCGTGTACCGCCGTGCCATCGAGTGTATGACTGAGGCGCAGGTTAACAACCTGCGCCGCTGGGAACTGGAAGAGCGCGAGTGGAAAATCGCACAGCAGCTACGTGACATCCTCCAGGTGCGTAACTGTGTCACTTTGTGGGTCCGCACCGTTACTTACTCGATTTGTACCGGAATACGTGTCCTACCCTCTGCCCTCATCACACCTGTGCTCGTACTACCATTGTCCTGCCTCCTCTGACCTCCCGTGGCCTCCCCACCTTGACGCTGTGCCTCGGTCATGCTCTGCGCTCGCTGGTACCCGCCGGATCCCGGCAACACTGCTCCTACCTGTTTGTGGACGGATACTCGCTGGACGTCCCAGGTCTTCAGCGACGCGACTGAATATTTCTCGCGTGAAGGCAAGGATGCACCAACACTCACCGACGTCATACCCGCCATGGATATCATCGACGAACGCCTTGCGACTGATACCACAAATGCTGCGCTTGATCCAGCGATTCGCGTGGCCGTCGGGTGTGCCAAGCGAACCATCAACCATTACTACAACAAGAGCGACGAGTCAGCAGCGTATCGCATCGCAATGAGTAGGTTTGATTTTGTTTGTCTTGTGCTTACTGTCGCTGATTGATCTCTGAGTTCTCGACCCACGGTACAAGTTCAGGTACTTCACCGAGAACGGCTGGCTCGATAGCTGGATCAGTGATGCGCGGTTCACGGTACGGCAAGCATACGACAACGATTGGAAAGGCCGCACTTCCGGTGCTGCAAACGAGGGCGATGGAGATGGACGCACGGTACGTCCATTGCACGTGAACGTTTCCCATCATTCCATTGCGCTACTGACTCGGATTGTGAACTTGCGGCACATCAGACGGGTACGCCTGATGAGGAAGGAACACAGGCTATGACAGCACCAAAGAATATCTTCGATGCCGCCCGCAAGAAACGTCAGAAGGCTGCTGCCCCGATGACTGACGAACTTGAACACTACCTCGCTGCCGAACCAGATCCAACCATTGCCAACGCACTGATGTGGTGGTCCTCGCCTGAGCGGCGTGCGATGTACCCTACTTTGTCGCGCATGGCGCGCTGCTACCTGACAATTCCCCGTACGTTTACGGTGATTCAAAATAGCTATTTTTGCTTACGACGACTCTTACAGCTACGTCGGTCGGTGTTGAGCGGCTCTTCAGCAAAGGTCGCATCATCGTTACTCACCTGCGGAATGGCCTCTCGGCGGCGTCAATCCGTGCACTTATGTGCCTCAACGATTGGAGTACCCTTGGCCTAGTTCGCGATGCGGACGTGCTCGCTGTGACAACAGAAGACCCGTTGAAGGATCCGTATGCAGCTGAAGATGCCCAGGACATCTGGGGCGAAGAGGCATGGGCACACATTTAGTGGCAATACCGAGTTGCGGCTATGTACATATGTAGTAGTACTAGCGAATCCTGTGCATACCCGTCTGAGTACCCGGACCCGCAGAAACCCGTGGTACCCGCTGACGACCCGTACCCATTGCGCGGGTCTTTGACCCCCGCGGGTAAGGGTATGGGTAGACCTCCGGACACCCGGGGGTTTACCCGTGCAATTCACTACCTCTTCCTCCTCCTCTTCATCTGCCGGCCCGTCCAATCTCAATCTCGTACAACGACGTGCCCTGCTTCCACCATCATTGAATGACGATGAAGATACGCGCGTGATAGATGAACTTGACGAAGAGCTGGCTGGAAGGGTGGTCAGGATGTCGGAGGCGGTAGTCGAGAAGTGGAAGGCGTACTTCTGGGAGGAGCCTGCAGAAGACGAAGAAGACGATCGTATGGAGGTGGATGGCGAGGAAGGTGCAACCGGCGCTGGAGCACCTAAAAAGCCTCCGATAGATCCACAGATGCGTTGGAGGCCTTTCGCCTCTGAACTCGACTGGAGGGTTGCGATGTGGGCGGTGAGGGAAGATGTCAGTCAGGGCGCTCTGAATCGACTGTTGGCAATACCTGGGGTGAGCAAGTTTATAGCAGTGACAGTTTTGGATACATATTGAAGACATTATGGGTCGCATAGGTTGTGGAACGCTTGGAGCTTAGTTTCAAGAACGTGCGAGAGCTATTCGGCAAGGTGGACAACATTCCAGATCGAGCGAAGTGGAAGACAGCGACACTTTCGTTCCCGGAGACTCCGGACGAGGAGCACACTGTCCACTTCCACGACATTCTTGAGGCAATTCAGGCACTTCTAGGAAATCCCACGCATACTAAGCATATAGTCTACCGACCGCGCCGAGTCTTCTCAGATCATACAAGGAACAATCAGGTCTACTCAGAGATGTGGACGGGCCTGTGGTGGAATGCAATACAGGTACGCTTGCCCCATCCGTGTATAAGATGATCATCACCGACGTGTTTGATGAATTAGGAATGTCTTCCTGCAGGAGCCACGGTTGCTCCTGTTATTCTTGCGACAGACAAGACACAACTTACGCAGTTCTCTGGAAACAAGTCCGCTTACCCCGTGTACCTCACTCTTGGCAACATTCCACGCGCCATCCGCCGGAAGCCATCCGAGCATGTGTGCATTTTGCTAGGCTACCTCCCTTCCGCCAAGCTTAGCAAGACACTGCCTCAGAAAGAGCGGAAGGCGCGGCAGCAGAGACTCTTCCATGAGGNGTGCATTTTGCTAGGCTACCTCCCTTCCGCCAAGCTTAGCAAGACACTGCCTCAGAAAGAGCGGAAGGCGCGGCAGCAGAGACTCTTCCATGAGGCGATGCGCATTATCGTCCAGCCCTTGGTGAAGGCCGGTCGGCAAGGCGTGCACATGACCTCTGGTGACGGCTGTGTTCGTAAAGTGTACCCCATCCTTGCCACCTACGTCGCCGACTATCCTGAGCAATGTCTCGTCACCTGCTCCAAGTACGGAACCTGCCCAAAGTGCAACTGCCCGGCTGACATGCTGGGGAGTCCGGAGCTCAGTGAGCCTCGCATCCAAAGTAAGACCAAGGATATCATCGACGATGCATGGGAGCAGGTGAATAGTGCTGGCGCTGCCGAGGCCATTACCATGCCAAAATTGGTGAGCGGCGGAGTCAAGAAGCCGTTCTGGTCAGATCTGCACCTCACGAATATCCACTTGTCCATCACGCCCGACGTACTCCATCAGCTCTACCAGGGTGTCTTCAAGCATCTCGTCTCTTGGTCTCAGGATCTGCTTGGTGCTGATGAGCTCGACAGGCGCATTCGTTGCCTCCCGCCTGCATACGGTGTTCGCCACTTCCGCAACGGCATATCCACTCTCTCCCAAATATCCGGCTCTGAGCGCAAGCACATGGCCCGCGCCCTTCTGGCTTGTCTCGTTGGCAAGATATCCAAGGAGACTATGCTAGTCTACCGCTCTCTCCTCGACTTCATATACCTCGCTCAATACCCCATGCACGATGAAACCACCTTAAAGTACATGGAAGATGCGCTCAAAATGTTCCACACCAACAAGGACGTCCTCGTGAAGCTGAAGATACGTGAGCATCTCAACATACCTAAGTTCCACTCCCTCCTGCACTACGTCTCGTCCATCCGACAGTTTGGCACGACCAACAACTACAACACGGAGATGTTCGAGCGTTTGCATATCGACTTCGCCAAGGATGCGTGGCGCGCTACGAATCATCGCAACGAGCTTCCACAGATGGTCAAGTGGATCTCGCGCCAGGAGAAGATGGCGATGTTCGAGGTCTGGCAGAAGGAGCAGCAGGTCGAGGCGAATCAATCACTGGACGTGGACGATACTGAGGACGGCATCACGGAGCACGACGAACCCCCGGACAAACCTGCCCCTGAGCTGGTGAATATAGGCAACTCGGTTAGAATGGCGAAGTACTCCCCCACACCACAGCAGCATCTCGCTAGGATTCAGGAACGGCACAAAGCATCAGGATTCACTACTACCCTAGCACAATTCATCAACAGCCTGCAACCAGAAGAAGTTCGCCTGACGCGAGCCAATCTCTCGACAACTTGGCTACCATTTGACTCTCTCGACGTATATCACAAATTCCACCTGAAGCCGAGCTCACTGTCAGACGGCAAGGAGGAAGACGACGTCGTCAAGGCCATTCCAGCAGGTTCTCGGCCCGGCGGAAAGGACCGTTTCGACACCGTCGTTGTCCTTGACAATGAACAGGCAGAAGCCACAGGCGTTCAGGGTGAGTAGTTGCACGCCACAAGTACACTGTTCACTGAAACATCATCATATTTGGCGGAATAGGTACCAGAGCTGGCAGGGTTAAGGTGATTTTCACTCTCCCCAAGCAAATTCCCGTCGTGTTGGGTGGTGGCGCAGCTCCTGGCTATTGGCCGAAGGGGCCGCTGGCGTACATTGAGTGGTATTCTCGCTTCCCTTCTGCAGCGGAAGCTACACACATGATGTATACGCTGAGGAAACCACCGCTTCGCAGCAATGGCTTACCCCAGGCGTCGATTGTTCCACTGGCGCAAATACGCCAATCTTGCCAGCTTGCTCCCATTTTCCCAGGAGGCGCGCGTGGGGTGGTTCCCCCCGGCTGGGAGTCAGATAATATTCTTGATAGCGCAGACTCCTTTCACGTCAATAACTGGGCTGGTATGTACGCGTACCAAACCATATGGTAGGATGGCGCCAAGATCACAACATCCACTCCTCCTCGGTCGGTGAGTATGCTAATTATATTACCTACCATGTGATGATATACTACCCTCACGTCTAGCATCGCCGCAAACAACATAAACTGGTTCGGTGCTTCTCCGTTGCTCACTGGCTTTATTAGTATGCATTGCGCAGCCGAAGACTATGCGGGTCTGCTCGATCTCCTCAAAGGGTTCGGCGACCCGATGCCCGCTAATACGCTCATATCATGTCGTCGAGCACTCAAACAAACAGACAGAAGGAAAGACATCGCGCAAGAGNTGGACGGAGCAAGACGTCAAGCAGCTTAACCGCGTCGCGTGGGCGCTGGTCAATACGCCTCTCACCTGGGATGCCATCGAGTATGTGTGGACGGAATTGATCATGGTGAGCAACAAGATTCAGCCCTCTGTCGCGCTCTACTCACTTTTCAATGTTGTTGTAGCCTGCGGACTCAAAGTGGCGGGAGTCGCTCAACGCGTCCTCTGACGCCGAGCTCCCTCATCTCCTTGATAATCTCTTCTCCTGGCTCTGGTGGGACGCCCCGGAAGAGGGCGCATATGTGCCTGGCCTCACCTTCCGTGTCTTCATCGAGGACTGGAGGGAGGTCGTCGTGCGCACCTTCGGCAACGATGCATTGCGGCAGGAGGAAGAGGCAGCGATGACGGAGTTCGTCAATATCTGGCTGAGTAAGTTGGCTGCAGCGCTGCTTTGGTGCTCCCTTACTAACTGTTCGTTGTCTCCCATCAGAGGGAAGGCGCCTTAAAGGTGAGTATTAAGTACCACCGCCTGAATAAAAATTTATATCCTGACTTTCCTAATAGCCAAAGCCCCCGCCCCCCCGTCCGAGCAGGACGAGGACCCTCACTTCCGCCCATACGCTCGCTTCAAGACCGAGCTCGTCACCGACGAGCAGCGCGCTGAGGCCGCTCAGCAGATGGCGGAGTTTCTCGCTATGAAGGCCCGCGGAGAGGCTCCTGCAGTCGCGGCGGAGTGGCCTGTCCCCACGACCGAGGCTACGCAGTCCGCCTGAAAACGTAAGTCCTATTATCCATGTGCTCTGCTCTCCGCACTCACCTAGTGTTTGGTAATAGGCAACCGCCGTCCGCAGACCGGTCGGGAGAAGGAGGGAAAGCGTACTCGCCATGTCTGATGCATGCTTCTTTGGCGAAGAAAAAAATCGCGCCGAGTTCTGCACCTCCGTCCGTATTCCGGGTTCGTTTTTTGTACAATGTAGTATACCGCGCGCGCCATCCAATTGTATCGCATCATCGTCGCACACGAGCTCAGCAGTACCTACACAGCATCTCGCTCTCCTGCATCACAGAGTAAAGAGAACCCTTAGAAGCGCAAGTCTTTCATTTCACATGCTCTACTTCCTATACTGACATGATACAACTGTAGCGGAAAGGGAAGTATGTCTTTGGCCCGCTCGATAGCCTACTAGAATCGGCTTCGCATACCACTGGCAAAGCCCCATAAGCGTGATAGAGAACACCCGCGATGACATCGTTGCGCACAGTGGCTACACTTGCGAGCAGGGTACTAAGGCCGAACTTGGTGTTTTAATCTCGACCTCAACACATTCTTCGGTTGTGCCGCTTTGCTCGTTGGTCAGGACGACAACACCACCGGCCACTTGCAGGAGATCCTTGCCCAAATCGCCTCCTTCTGCCTCATCTCCATCGGTATTTTCGTCATCGCTCAGATCTTCTGCCTGTATACACTGGTTTCCGCTATAATCAATGTCGCAGTCTCAACAACAATCCGGTACTCTTGATTCATGGTATTCCGATTGCCATGCCCACTGACTTGTTCCGAGTCGTTTCCCTCCGGCCGACAGTTCCTCAGCAGCTCGCCAAGTGCAAGGCCATCCAAGTCGTCACCCGTATCAAGGCCATTGAGTACCTCGTCCTCCTCCGGGTATACCAGCTTATACATCGTCTTCCTGACCGTATCTAATAGACAGTGACATCCGGACGGCCAACTCAGACACGGGCACTATCATGTAGGTATGCCAGCGCCTCTAGTTCTCCACAGTCTGGCATACAGACCTTCACATACGGAAATACCAGTGGAATGGATGGGAAAATCATAGGTATACTCGGTGGTGTACTGGCAAGGTGTTCGGTGACTTAGTGTAGTGCATGTAGTACCCGAGTCTTAAAATAGCTTAGTAGAAGACTTTTTAGATATTTGTAATGCGCCCAATGCCGCCATCGCTCAGCCACACTCCCGTGGCCCTTCTCACCGTTCCTCAACAACAGCTCTGATTAGTCTTCTCCTCTCTTAACGCTCGACTCTCTTCCAACTGTCTGGCCACCATGGTGTTTGCTCTCAGTTGCTCTATCAAGTTCATCGATGTTCCTCAGGTCGACCAGCGCGTGATAGACATCCTCGTCCGTTACCTTCCACGCGTCCACGACATGCGTCGGGCGGGATCCCAGATCTGCCCGTACCAGCCTGCTGCTGGAATGCGCCACATCTGCGTGGTGAACGAGGACCCGAGCTCGGAATCCTTCGGCGTTCTATTTGAACTAGTACTAAGTTTTGCTCAGTTCAACGACTCGTCCAGTTGGCTCATGACCTCCAATATGATTAGTGTCTTGGCCTTGACGCATACCCGCGGTGCTGCACAATGATGCGGCCCATCAGCACCGTTCAAATGGACGGCCCGAGCCTTCTCACTGCGCGCAACTCGGCCAGAGCGCTGAGGTTGCCTCGCGGTGAGCCACGGCTGCTCTACGTCGGAGCCATACGCAGGCTCTACGAGCNATGATGCGGCCCATCAGCACCGTTCAAATGGACGGCCCGAGCCTTCTCACTGCGCGCAACTCGGCCAGAGCGCTGAGGTTGCCTCGCGGTGAGCCACGGCTGCTCTACGTCGGAGCCATACGCAGGCTCTACGAGCGCGACGGAGTGGCGGTTCCTGACTGCCTGATGAACCTGGATGACGTAGTGGGAGATGAAGGTCGGAAGGTCGGACTGGAGGTCGCCGTCTTCGTCGAGGTGCGTCATGTCTACTTTCATACTACTGCTATGAAATGTTAATCCACAAAATCTCTATAGTCCGGAAAGCCCCCGGTTTCCATCCCTCTCGTCGCTACATTCAGCCGCGCGAGTCAAACGTACAGCTTTCGCTTCCTCCAGCCTATAACTGAGGACGTATGGCCAGCACTCATCACCAACCCGTACCTCTTCGACAAGTGGCCCGTACCTCAATCAAATGAAAATAGTAACGATGGCTGGTCAGTTGCCCAGGCGTATGCACCGCGCGTCCTCCCCTTCCGTCTGTTCGGGGCCATTGCCTACAAGAAGCATACCGTGATGATTCTCAGCGCCACCACCCGGAACTTCGTAAACGGAGAGAAGCTCCCACTTCCTCTACCCATGCTCAAAGTGTGTGTACTCCCCGTCACGCACTTTATCTATCCGCACCCGGTGCTGCCCGGCCATCCAACCAGACTGTTGGTCAAGACAACGCATACGGAGCACGTCCACGGGGACTCTGCAGATGTAGTTCTCGAGGTAAAGCCGGTGCTTGAGTAGTACAACCATAATGTAACGTCTCATACGCGATGTACTTCTCAAATTGTTACCTTGTAGTGTACGTTGGTCTCTCACTATGCTCCGGCCTCGCAACATTGGTTTCTTGTATATATAGCTCTACGTTGTATGAAATTGGATTGGTGCGAACTACGTGCGGTTTTCACCACAAACAGTAGATGAGATAGTGAGATATCTGGCTTCGTGTCAACCACACGGCTGAGGCGACTTTCAAAAGATTATCTAGTAAGTTAACCGTGGTAAGACGCACACATGACTGATCAGCTTGTTGAATGTGGCCGCGCAGGGCGCTAGAGTGTGTTCAGAGACCCGTTAGACACTCCAAAACCACCATGCTCTACGCAGAGGCCCTCTCCAACCTTGAAGCCGCCATCAAAGAAGACCCCCCGACTGAGATTGACATGACAAGGCTGTGGGTTCCTCGATGCAGCAGCGAGGTAATGGAGACCCTGATCCGACTGCTCCCTCCTGTCAATGAGATGCGACGCGAGGGTGCTCGATGTTGTCCAATCTACCCCTGGCATGGGATACGCCACCTATGTGTGGTGAACACGGATGTCAATTCTCAGGAATTTGGAACTCTGTTTGAATTTGTGAGTGCTACGTCGTTTNCATGGGATACGCCACCTATGTGTGGTGAACACGGATGTCAATTCTCAGGAATTTGGAACTCTGTTTGAATTTGTGAGTGCTACGTCCTTTCTGAGTCTCTTGCGTGCTGAACTATGTAATAGTGTCTTGCGATTGACTACCGCGACGATCAGATTCGTTGCAACAGACTGCGT
>MPVS01000395.1:0-19098 GCA_001931775.1 Fomitopsis pinicola
CACTGCGGACAGAGAGGAGTGTAATGATAGCTAACATGTCTCTTACATTGTGAAACTATGTCATTTATTTCACCGCCAAGTTTGTGCGCCTAACATTGAATGGAAATTTGAAATGTCGCCACTTTTGTTCGGGATCCTGACAAAGCAGCCTTCATTTGGTATGTTGGGCGCTACAACGTTTGGAATGTTCCGTGCAATGTTCGGAAGCCGTACAGCGGCCTACCAGCTAGAATGGTAGGACAATGTCCGCAAAATGTTATGTTGACTCACATACATTATGTTCGACCCTAGAACAAAGAGATAAATATTCAAAATGTAATGTATATGTCGGTTACTCTGACATCATGAATGCTAGTCGTTCTAGCATATTTTCTGTCAGAGCCACCGAAAGTTCTCGTGGTAGACAACCCCAAATGTCATGCACATTGAGAATGTTAGACTGCCTTACATTGCAAAAACGAATCACATGTCACGAATCGCAAAATGAATCACTACGATTGGAACAACGAATCTAGAATACATGGACGTGAATCCGGGCGCGAGTCGTTCACGAATTTGAAGGCGAAAATCGTGCCGAATACGAGCGCGAAAGGCGTGATGAATTCGCGTGCGAAAGGTGGAGATAAATCAAGATAGAGACGGTGGGGGTCGGCTCGCGAATCGTGGGAGGCGGCGGCGATGGCAAAGAGACTGAATGGCTCACATTCGAGGCGCACGAGACGGGGAGATAGGCATATACAGGAGTCGAGCACGAGGTAAGGGGAAGCAGCACAACCTGCAAAGTCAGCAAAGCGGGGCAAGCACAAGCAAGAGACGCACTTTGTAGTAGCACAGGCTCCCGACGATGAACCCGCTCACGTGGAGCTCCTTCGTGACGATTTGTCCCCGAGTCTTGACCGTGGCATACTAGGGCTCCGAGTTGTAGCCGTTGACCATCCCATGTTCCTGGTGGTGATGATGATGCGTGAGCAATGCACGAACACAAGGAAGAGGACTCACGAAGACCAGAGGAAGGAAGAAGAGCGACTCACGATGAATCGGCGTGCGTGCCGGTGCGCCGCGTCCAGCGCCGCCGCCTAAGTATCTCGCCGCCAACCGTTGTCCCGGTACCTGCCCGTGACAGGACGCGAGTCAGCCCACCGAATACCCGCATAGTGAGAGATGAGATGGAGAGGACGCGCACATCGTCACTGCCCTCGCGCTCCAGCACAACGCGCGTGTCCTCCGGACTCCTCCGTCTTGTAGTTGAACACGTCGTCCGTGCCGAGTGAGCGCACGAATCGCGTCCGATTCCGCGCTCGCGATCACCGTGATGCCCGCGGTTTTCGCGATCTGTACGACCGTCTTGTGGGTGTAGGGATGAGTGAGCGTGAGAGGAAGAGAGAGAGAGGAACTCACACTCCGACGCGGCCTGCCGCCGCGGTGACGAAGGCGGTTTCGCAATGCTTTGCGCACACGCAAAACCCCAAGGTCAAGGAGTAAGAGATACCCTCAAGACGGCATGTGGACATGTCCAGTCTCGGATGTAGTACACAATCGATGTCCTGAAAGTTTTCTTTGAGTGGACAGATCACATATGGCTCCTCGAAACATTGAACAACGCACCATCACTGTGAATCGATCTGCATCATAATACCTGCGTGGTGTTCACTTCGACCAAACCGTCGAGCTCAGCAGCCTCGAGTGGGCGTGCGGAGTTGGTTCTGGCGTCTGAGGGCGAGTCGAAGAGATACATGTCCTACAGAAATGTTTAAGTCTACATCATCATATACCTTTTGTTCTAGCTTGTACGGCACCTTGATGATAGGAAAGACATGAATTCGGTTCCCTTCGGAGCACCCAGCGCCCTTGCGCTGTGTCGTGCTTGCAAAAGGGCAGATGATGTCTCGTGCCTGGACAATCTCTAGATCCTGTAGTTCGTCGGAAAATAAACATCCCGCCAATGCGAAGCCGAATGCACGATAAGGGTCATCGCCCTGGGCCTCCTTGACGAGAGGCTTATACCGTCTGACAATGAGAAAAACACCTCGTGATGCTTCTCGGGGTTGTACGGCAGTGTGCTGTTCCTTCTCCCATAGTATCCGGATGATTTGTACTGGCGACAATCCCATTTCCTCGATAGCCGGCAGCGTCGGGTCTGCGATGTCGTGGTTCGCTTGAGTGGTTCGCACAAGGACATTTGCATCTCGCTGGCTCCGGAATGATGGGCGATAATTGAAACCGTTCATCCTCATCACCGAACAGGAGACAATGTCTGTTCGGTCATTCAGTGATGTTCTTTTCATCTGGCAGACAAATAATGCATACCTCCTATATCCCTTCTATGCACATACTCTGCTACCAAAGTCCTCTCCTCGTTGTTGATAAGGCGAACGGAAGAGAGCTCCTTGACCTTCAATCTAGCCGAGTCTCCAAGGCCAAGGATATCGCCCAGCCTCGTCCCTCTAGATTCTGATTCAAATGCCTTGTCGAATGACGCTTGTAGAGTCGACAGCTCCTCAGGAAGACTACCGTTGGTTAGTAATGGCCTGATGTTAGCCGCCCTGTTAGCGTGGTACATCATTGTCATCTCAAGCTCGCCTGCGCTCTCGGATTAGAAACCATCCCGATACGTATGTTGTTACGCACCCGACTTCATGTTCGTCGGTACGTCTTGTAAGCTGCGGTTGAAGCGTTCCGTACCAAACGCGCGGATGGGATGGGATGGGCCGAAGTCCGACATTTTCTCGTCATAGTGCTGTGCTAGGTGATTGCTGGGCTGTAGAGGAGCCTCTGGATATAATGCTAGGAAGTTCCGGAGGTAAAGAGTGTAGTAGAAGTCGTAAGCCTGGACGTGTTCCTCCGTAATCGATCGGAGACAAGACATGAACACCGCGGCAACGAGGTGCATGTAGTTGTGCAACATCGCCTCTTGTCGGTCGCCCGCGGACCCCCATAGACGTACGAGCGTTATCACGAGATGCATCATGCCGAACGAGCGCCATTCATCGGCTTTCAGCTTTCCAGGTTTTGCGGCGACCCTACTCGGCGCAGGAGCAACACAAGAAGGAAGCAAGGTTCTGTCCATGTCGTCCCAGACTTCTTCCAGAACATCCTTTCCCAGGACTACTGTCCTGTGGTCCAGAAGCCCCGTGGAGTTCCCGCTACGATCGGCTTCACTTGCCTATTGTAGATGTTCAGTAGAACCCTATCATCCATATTCTCTGCAGTGTTACGTACTATCCCCAACAGGCGTTCCCAAATATCCTTCCGTGTACCTTCGCTCGAGACACCCTTCCTCTTGCATAGCTCTCGGAGTACTGGTGCCCGTTCCTTGGGGTGTTTGTTCCTCCTCGTAAGTCTTATCTCCGCCAAGTTGACCTCATCTTCCGTCCAGCCTTCGGATCTAATTGGGGCCACACTTACGGAGGTGGAATCCAGCTCGCTTGGCACATCTGAGCTCCGGTTTGAGACCTGCGAGCCGCTTGGACCCTGGGACACCGCGCCGCCGAGTTCCGGTGCATGCATTGTGTGCGGTAGGGCGATGGCTGCCATCTCTGAGTACGACAGAGTGTAATGGGATTCGAGGTCGGAGGGAGTGCTGCGCATCGACTGTAACTCCATGTGTTCCAAGTCGTCTATGGGGAGCATGTCGACGTCCTCGTCGACTGAGATCTGAGTTCCAATCGAAGTGGCGTGAAGAGTTGGCTCGGGACGAGAAGCAGGTTGAGAGGTGGATGCGCTCTGTCTTGCGTCAAGTGGCTGGCTGTCTCGCTGAAGGGATGCGACGGCAATCAGTTCACTTGATATCACGAGTAAAAACGGAAACACACCCAGGCTATGAGGTGTCTGGCGAGCATACGCGCCGATCCCGCCCTTCGAAGGCCGCGATCATAGCACAGATGCCAAAGGACAGCGTAAGGCTGCGACTGAAGAGTCTCGAGTGTCGCACTCCACAGCATGTCCCCCTTCGCTTGCCAGGCATTCCGCTGGGCCCTTACTGCGCATGGTGGAGTAACAACTTTGTGACAGAGGACCCCATCCCCCGAAGGCTTGGTGGAATCCATACCCCAAGCATAAGAAATATGATGCATGAGGTTTCGGAGGAACTGCGTGTGCATCTGTTCAATTACTGTGAATCGGATTGGATCCCAGTACGGCAGACGCAGGAACTCCGTCCACCTCACGCCGCCTTCACGAATATGGGATGTCCGCGCCTTCTTCGTAGAGAGAGTCAACCAGGTCTTCGCACTCTTCAGATGCGCTTCACGATCACGATACTTCCAGCCCTCCTTGGCGATGTTCTCAATGTCGTCGCGCTCCAAGAGACAGATTGAACAGAGATACGTAGCTGAGTGACCCGCAAAGCCTGAGATTTGGCGGGCGGCGGGGAGATCGCAGATGATCGGTATGAGCACGCCTAAAGCGAGTCGTCCTTGTGGGTAAGCAGCGGTCTTAGAGAAGAAGACACCTGGATCCCAGAAGACGAGTAGATCGTTTACGATGAGCCGTGTGTAATGATTAATCTCGTCCAAGGAGGGCTTTCCAGGGCCGGGGATAACGCCTATCAAGAACATGTTCTCTTCGCGAAAACGAAGGTCGGGAGGAAGATTCATGAGAATCAGGTAGATCGCCGTGGAAGAGATGCTCTTGCGGCCAGGTTTCATGTGATGCGGGTCAAAGCTGTCAAACGCGAAGCCCCAAACCAGCCTCAGCTCGTCGGCTGCGCTGTCCAGGAAACGTGAGCCATCCTTTCCGAGGAAGTTCTGAACGAGCTTGCTCTCCATGATGTCGTGAACTCTTCCATCACCGCGACAAGAAGAACCTCTATACTTCTTTGCGTAATCGTCGAGCGACGCCTCGATGTCTTTCCGAGCCAGAAGGCGTGCATGCCAAGCCTTGAAATCTTGGTGAAGGTACTTGCGAACGGCCATGGTGTGCCTTCCACCCTTGAGCACCCGTGTGGTGAACAGCTCGGTGTGACATACTGGGGCAGTAGCATACGGACGATATTGGCAACGTTCCGGACAGCCTGGGCCGTCGTCGTACAGGGCAAAGCATTGTGGGCACGAGATATACGTTGTGAGCTCGGGGTCGATATCGAAGTTACGAAGTAGGGTGCGCGAATCGGCGGGTATCTGGATGCTTGAGTCGAGCTTCGCTTTGAGTGAGGTCATAACGAAGCGGATGATGTCCAAAACCCAGTGACACTTCGATCTTGACACGTCGCAGAGTAGCGCGAGTGTTAAGACCATGTAGCACAGTGCAGCAATAGCCGGGTCGAGGCCTGGAAAGGCTTTGCGGTGGTAGCGTTCTAAAATGGGATTAGCGTATCGACACATGTCTATGGTGCGCTACTGACCGCAGTGAACATACACCCTCCGTTTCCCCTGATACACCACGCTCTCGGTAGACCCTGATTGAGGGACGCCATGCTCGCATTGCGCATTCCATTCTCGTCCTCTGATGTCGCACACTCGCTGGATCTCTTGATAGATCATCTGTCGCAGGTGTAAACGGAGAGTTTCGACGACATCTACGCGGGACTGGGAGTATCGTTCGATCACATCGAGGTGATCGTACATGCTAGCCTCGTGGGACAATAAGGCGGAATTAAGAGGTGATATAGACAACAGTGAAAAGGGACCAGAATTTGGGCAGTCTGGTATCTCGCCACAGAAGGCGTACTTCACGGAGGACGTAGAGGGAGCATTGACGAACTGCAGCGGTGCCGTTGCCGAGAACCCAAGGATCTCCTGACTGATGGCGCTGAACATCATGTCCAAGTCATCCAAGTTCTTCTCAACGTCGATGTACGTGGTATTTGCAGGGCTCCTCTCGGACTCGGCTTCGGATGATATATCATCGGCGTGAACAATGTCTCCTGGTGTCCAGCCTGGTGATAGTTCGCCTTGCACGGATACCGAAGTGATGTCAGGGTCGGATGATACGCCATGCACAACCGCAGAGGGGCGAGGGGAATGAGACACAGACGATGTCAGGTAATCTTCCTGGGCTTGGGCAGCAGTAGATATTCTCCTCTCTAGGTTATCCGCCAGCCATTGGGCCTTGAGATGACGGTGTCTGTCACGATAGGAAAGCCAGTTGCCAGCGACACGAGAATCGCCAGCAGGAGTTTCCGACGTTATCTCGTGGCAATGGTAGACATGGCAAGTGCAAAGGTACTTCATTTCTCCTTGTACGATCGCGGACGTGTGACTGGTCCACGAGGGTGGGTGGGCCGCATCCATCGCGGTAGACGTGAGAAAGAAAGGTAGTCGAGGGAAGGTGCCGTTGAAGGCTAATAGAGGGTGGGTGTATTGTACGTGTCTACATAAGATTTAACGATGTCAGACTAAGACGATCCGCTAACCTTAGTAGCCAATACATACCACTCGACGAGATCAATCGATGCGTTGCGACAGTGAAGTCAAGCCCACTGAGGGGAATCCATACGACGCACTAAGGTCAATGGGTCAGCAATTCAGTAGCTCCCGCAATTGACCTCAGGCTCGATACCTAGTACCCTTCGCACTCACCATTCGTATGTGTGGAAGTGATGCGAGGCGCCTTGCCCGAGCCAGCCACCGGTAGCCACCATCTTGAGGAGAAGGATCGTGACGGTCCGCATTGCGTAATGTCACACCACATCCTTATTTGCCGCCGGTAGTATCCGGTGAACTTATTTCCGAGCTCACTCTACGATCTCTGTATCCGAGGAGCCCCTGCAGTAACTCGTTTCTGTACACAGTGGGTCAGGCTCATCTCGGCTGGAATACACACGAGCAACCTTCACTTCTCTGACTCCCTTCGCGTGCCTCCGAGTCGACAGAATCGCCAGTGCCACCAAAGCTAGGCGCCCATGTTGTAGTGTCGGATTGGGCACGTACAAAACGCGGGGCATCGCCCATAGTCTCTGGAACCATGAGTGAGTTAGTAATCGTTGCTACTAACACGTCTGGTGTAGACAGATTATATTTCGAAAGTGAGCTAGACAATGAGCTGGACAATGTACAATGCGCGATACACGTCCTTGAAGTCCAGGGCTTCGTACTCGTATTCACGAAGTTAATCATCCGTGTTTAGCCGTCTCCCATGCTGCTGCCTCGTACTCTATGGGAGATAGTGCGCAAACCAACAATACACGAGGACTTCTTTACATACCAACTTCCTGAACAGGGTCATGTACATGTCGTCGTCATTCATGAGCATGAGAACGTTCTTGTTGCTGCCTTCGCCATTGACTAGATACTAGGTGTTGCCCTAGCCGAAATCGTCCACGCATCAGAACATTATATGCGGAGGAGGAAGCTACGTACCGGATATCTTTATAGGGATGTTGGCAACCCATCACAAGAGTAGGAGAAAGGTGACATACGAATGTGTACGACCATCCATCCAAGTGGACGACCGTCGTCGAAAGAAGGATCTCATGCACTGAGAGGAGGTGAGTTGCACCTCATTTGATACTAGGACTGAACCGTAAATACCGGAGAACCCAGCAGAAGCGAATCGAGAAACAGCCAAAGCCAAAAATATCACCGTCCGGCAAAAGCATTCGCTCATAGAGGTAAGGTTGTGAACAGTCGAGTTGATGACGCTACGAGAACAAGACGCGTCACGACTCGGGAGCAATCGTGTAAGCGACGTCCGAACGGAGTCGGATTGCGTGCGGAATGTTGCAACAGGAGCATTGTGAGGGCACAATCCTCACCGAAGGAGAACATGTACAGCCTGAGGTTCAGCGTGTTGACGTTGGGCTAGATCGCGCGGTTCGAGATGATGGCAGGGCGACCCAGTTGTCCGCCATCCGGATGCGGTAGTACATCGAGACACAACCAGGCAAATAAGAAAGGGAGACGAATAGACATAGACTCTAGATAACGCCGGACGATATACTCTGACACGGGAAGTAATGACTCGGATGTTCCACTCCATCTGTAAAGTATGCGGCTGGCCTGCATGATCTATCTGCCACTAGTGGCCGCCTTGTCTGCCAGTGGGCCCAGTGTCTGGAGCCATAAGTTTCTGTACGTATTGTGGAGTATGACAGAGCTCTCCAGCGCATGAGTGAGGTTCTTGTTCCTGACGTCCATCTCCCGTATGTGTGACAGCAGGAAGACGGCATAACAAACCACATCTGAGTGGGGCAAGTCGAGCAACACTTAACTGTCATGTCAGCGAGAGCGGCTCTCGATGTCGCGAATAATGCTCTTACCCTGCTGCCACTCCACCTGATCTGTGAGAAGGGTGTCATAGTTCATCTGGACCCTTTCAGATTGCCACCGAGTAAGAGTGCGGTTCAGAACGTTGATCAACTCCTCTCCATTCTTCCTGTGCAAGTGGCAGGCCTTTTAGGGTCACCTATAACGACAAAAACAGCGTGGGCTTACACAACCGATACGAATTCGGAAATCGGTGGCATCTCGCTGACGAGACCGTGCGTTTGCGGGTCAAGGCGTTATAGAATGGGGCGAGAAGATAGCGCCTGAATACGCTAGTGAGAGGATGCGACGAGTGAGGACGAAACAACAGCGGGCCTAAGCTTATATATCGCACCTCGGTGCTTATCTAGCTTCCGAACCTCAGAGATAGGCCGGAGCAAGCCCACAACCCAAAGGCCACACCATTGCAGGTCGTGTCGAGGATTTGGTGTGAGAACCAGGGTAGAGGGTCAATGACGAGCAGGGTGAGCAGAAGTCGGGGGTGAGCAGAAGTCGGAGATAAGAGAGTTCTCGGAAATGAGTGGTGCCCATCGGAAGCGAATAGCTGCACAGAACTTCGCTCTGCGCGGCGCCGTCCAGTATGGGGTAGACAGGGATGTGAACGCACAATAGTCCCTGAATCGTGGGAGTATCTGACTGATCGGCACCTCAGCGACTCAGCGACGCATCGGCGGGCTCTCCTGGCCCATGACCACGCACGACCGCGTCCCAGAACCAAAAGAGCGAGCAAGGATACGAATCGGCTACGACGCTGCGCGTATGAAGAGTAGTGAACCGGCAGGGTCAGCATGCAGCATTGCGTTCCCGAAAGAGACCAGGACTCTCCGGAGGTTCTACAATCGAAGTCGGTCCACCATCGATCGCCTTCTCGGCACGTGTAGTACTATACATTCGCAGGCCAGGCAGGGCAGGGAGGGCACCTAAACACGCAGTATCCACGCAGTACGCGAGATGTGCTGCTCTGGACACGCCTAGGCCTGACAATCCCGTTGGTCAATGCCTACTCCCAGTTATCTAGCAAACACACTCAGCTCAGGGACGAGCAACCAGGGTACGCACTGGCTTTCCAGGGAAGCGCGCCGAAGAGGGGATGTTATTGTAGGCTGATAATTACCGAGAAAAAGCTGTGGTTCGCTGAAGTGCGCATGCCTGGCGGCGTTTGACGCTCATGTCATTGCTCTACCCTGGTGGGCCGCGTGTTGTCCGACCCGCAGGCCCCCAATGTGAATCATACCTCGCGGCAAGAGGTATGCACTGCGGCAGACTGCGGCCCAACTGCAGCCTCGCTGTGAAACACATCAAAATAGTCTTGACGGAAACGGGGTTCCCTGCCCGAGTGGGTACGCACAATGCATTGGGTGGGACGCAGCGCGCGAAGGCGCCTCAGTGATCTCCCGCTGAAGCTCATTAGAGGTAGAAGAGCGACCACGGATGCTGGCGGAATGTCTCGAAATTCTACAAGTATCTCAACGATTGAATGAATATACTGGCTAGTCACTGCTCACCTGCGTAACTTGGTACGGGCTTCCTTGCTGCAACAGCGAATGATGCCTGGAACGCATAGTCAGACTCACAAAAGCCTCCTACCGACTACGTTCAAGGAGCCCCTGGCCGAATGAACAGGCTAAAGTGGACAAAAATAAGCCACTCTATTGTACCCCGACGTATCTCGACACACCTCTGGCCCGCTCTCATACTGGCTGCTGAGTCACAAATTCGGGGAAGCCCTTGCCCATGCCCATGTCGGCCGGAATTCTCTTCCTGTATGGTCGCATAGGGACGACCGGGCAGAGCTCAGTGGGGATGACTGCGTCTTCCCAATGCACCCGCCGCTGCTGCAGCCGGATGGTCCATGCCTGCTTGTAGTGCGCCTGCGTAAAATCCGTGAGCACGCCGCCGCTGCCGGTCGAAAGATATGTATGCAGGTGTGTGCCTGTTCCGCCACGGTGATACCATCCTTCTCAAACTCGTACAGGCCCACATGGGGGACGATGTCCTTGGTGGGGCATCCGCGCCTCAGCTGGCCGTCGAACCTCTGCCCCGGATGTACCGCTCCCCTTCGCACGTTTTGTCATGCAAAATCTCAGGCATCAACAATGTTTGAAAGGCAGGCACACTGACATACACGGTATATTAGGAATGCTGTAAGAGCATGTTACGCTTGACATGGGACTTTGAGTAGCTCTAAGTGATGGCCGTTCAGCTCATGGGACCTGAGCGGAGGTTTGCTTCTTCCACCGCCCAAGGTAAGTACGGAATGTGTCCTTCGTGACCCAGCGAGGATCCCCACTGTCTAGCAGTCGCAGAACGTAGCCCTTCAGCTTCGGATGCGGGTACCTCTCGCTGACAGGAAGCCACGTTCCGTTCTCCACGCGGAGCCAAACCTGTACGTCCCCTTCGGACTTGTGGACGTACACGTCGCCGACGTCAGCGAGGGAAGGGGCAACGGGAACCACTGCAATAGGGGGACCTTCGGACGCGTACCATACTACTTTCATCAGGAAAATCTGTATTTACTTTTATGTCACCGTTAAGACATAATATGTATCAAAGCTTCAATAAGTACCAATGCATAGATAAGACAAGTTCATAAAAAACAAAGCTCAGTAAAGTATGCATAAGCACATGCATGTGCAGATACGTACTATTAAAAGCCCTTTATACATGTACATGCTTTATTTCACTTGACTAGATGGCCGGTAGATTCATGTCTTATTGTTACATACTGTTGCTTACACATGCTTTATTTTGCTCGACTAGGTTTTCTGACGTCACTGTCTTATCAATGCATAACGGTGCTTACTGAGCCTCAAGCGTGCCTTTCACACATCTGAATCCGCAATATATGACTGGCTCTTTTGATACAATCTACACTGATGTACAGGCATACGAACAGGCATACAACGATGATGTACTGCTGTGACTAGATAGTGGGGCAACGGCAGGGCAGCGAGAAGGTTGGGGGACGTAGAGAACACTGGAGCTGGTCGTAAGGGAATGTACAGAATGAATGGACACAGGCATACGTACATCACCGGTCTAGTGTTTCTTCAGTTGTAATGAAAGATAGCGTGTTGTAGCTGTGATTTATTCTCAGTGAGTTGGATTCAAATCAAATCATGTTCCACTCACCGGAAACACGTAGACCATGATAGCGGCGAGTAGCTCACTCACGATTCGGAGACCCCTCCTCTCCAGACGGCTCTTTAGGAGCCCCACGCATATCTCCTGCAGTCAAAGCATGAGTATATCCTACTGTACACATATTACGAACCACTCACCTTCGAGCCCCCCGCCATCCTCCTCATTCCCGTCATCGCCACCGGCAGCACCCGCAGACTCTTCGAGATCTTCATCCTCCACAGGGGCTCCACGCTGTGCGTTCTGAGCGGACGCCTGAGCCGAGGTGCTCGCCGAGGTGCTTGCTGGGTTCGTGCCTTCCCGCGCTGGTGCCTGCGCAGCACCCTTGGGCTTCAACTTGAAGATCTGGATGAAGCTGCTGTCGTTGCTGCTCTTTGACGATAGAGCTTGAGGGCCCGCATCAATGCGAGAGCTGGGAACGTAGCTTAGCATATATCCCTACACACAACGGATGACTTACCGAACATAGTTCCAGATGTTGCTTCGAGTCTCCTCGAAGTATTCACTAGCGCCTTCCTCGAGGGCCTCCTCGAGGGCCATCAGACTGTCCCACCTAGTGCGATTCATTCAAGTCGTGAGTGAATCAAGCGGAGAGGTGCTTACTTTGCAGCGTACAACTTGTTCGAAAACGTCGTAGGCTGGTTGTACGTCGCTAGTTCAGTCAGTGCACAATCAAGCTCCACGCAACATGTGTCATCAGTGTTTTGTCATCAAGACGGTAGAAAGATATGCTTACCGCGTTGCAGGCCAGAGCAATGAGGTTGTTTGGGACTTCCTTGAACTCTTTGATAGACGTGAAGATGTTCGCATCTTCACGTCCAGCAAGTCCCCAATACTGGTAGATCAGCTCGGGGATTGCTTCGCTCCTGAACGGCTCGGTCCGGTCGAGCTTGCAACGCTACAAAAATATATAGTTGCTCAGCAAGCAGAGAACGTCTCGGATAGACTGACCTTCTGAACAAGGTTGTTCTGCTTGTCGAACACAAGCTCTATACCACCGAAGATGAAGTTAGGGACATTACAAGTCCCCTGCCCTTCACTGTCACCGACGATAGTGGCGTGCGTCTCGAGCAGCCAGACGGCTATAGCGCTCCTCTGTCCAATGGACAGACCGCCTTGATCGTAGAGCTTCTCTACAACCTGCTTCGCCTTTTTCTTGAGCTCGTTGCGAGTCTGCGACGAGCACGCCCACACCTGCACGAATGTATATATTTGGTTCTGTTGAACAGTGACGGTGCACGTACCAGAGTGTACACCTTCTTCCTGAGGATGTCGCCCTCGCCCTTCCCATCCTTCAGGGTTTGAAACGCNCGCTACAAAAATATATAGTTGCTCAGCAAGCAGAGAACGTCTCGGATAGACTGACCTTCTGAACAAGGTTGTTCTGCTTGTCGAACGCAAGCTCTATACCACCGAAGATGAAGTTAGGGACGTTACAAGTCCCCTGCCCTTCACCGTCACCGACGATAGTGGCGTGCGTCTCGAGCAGCCAGACGGCTATAGCGCTCCTCTGTCCAATGGACAGACCGCCTTGATCGTAGAGCTTCTCTACAACCTGCTTCGCCTTTTTCTTGAGCTCGTTGCGAGTCTGCGACGAGCACGCCCACACCTGCACGAATGTATATATTTGGTTCTGTTGAACAGTGACGGTGCACGTACCAGAGTGTACACCTTCTTCCTGAGGATGTCGCCCTCGCCCTTCCCATCCTTCAGGGTTTGAAACGCAGTCTTGATGACAGCACCGTTTTTCTTCCCTTTGCTGTCGCGCACCGCATCGCGTAAACTTGCAGCGATCATCTTGTCGCTGGTCGGAAGGCGCGTCGATGGGATGGTGGGTTCCTTGCACCAGGCCGTCTTGAGAGCGATGCGGAGTCTCAGGCGATTCTGAGCTGACGCGACGAGTGCCTTGAGATTCATCGGCAGGTCCCCCACCTTGACTCGCCCGGTAAGTTCTCGCTCCCCGCTCGAGCCCGCAGTCTTCGACGCCTTAGGTGGGGCCTTGCGTGTAGATTTTTCTTTGGCCTCGACCTATTATTGACGCAGTTGTGATCAATATGGAAGCAGCAAGAAGATGACACTCACGACCAAATTGTCGTCCTCCGGTCCAGCCATCGCTTCATCGACGACACCACCTTCCCCTCCACCCTCTCCATCCTCGCCGTCTCCACCGTCCTCAACTTCCTCGTCCTCCTCATCCTCCTCATCCTCTTCGACCTCGCCGTCTTCCTCTTCGTCTTCCGACTCCTCCGGTGCATGATACTCCTCCGAGTCGTCACCACTCCCCTCCAGCTCGTCCTTCTCAGTGTCAGTCTCCCTGCCTCCGGAATACCTACTGCGAGCTGCTTTGGCAGCCAGAGCTTTACCCTTGCCCTTCTCCACCTAATCATATATGACGTCAGCGAAATGATATGCATTGGAACCCATGCATACCTCGGGCTTACGGCCGGTCACTGTCGCACCTCGCACAGATTTAGCTTTCTCCTCCATTAGCTCTAGCTGTTGCCATGCAATTCATATTGCTGCCGTGTACCACGTACCTTGAGCAGCCTGGCTGCTGGGATTGGCACCACTGACCGCCTTTCGCGACGTGCCTGTGCGCTGGGCCTGTCCAGCTGAGTATTCATATATATCAGTTAGTATATCGTACGTGAGGGAGTGCGCACCATGATTGTTAGCGATTGCTTCTTCTTCCGCATCGTGCAATGCGCTTGACTTGGCATATTTACCGTACGCCGGCTTTGGACGGGCTGCAAGTGGTGTTGAGATGAGAATAGCAAACAAGAGCATTAGGACACGCAGTACTCACGTCGAGTCAACTTTAGCTGCTTGGCCTCCTCCTGTCCTGCAGTATCCTCGCCCTCATCCCCCATGTCCACGTCGTCATCTGATTCCCCGGGCTCGTCACTGCCCTGCCGGCGGGGCTTCTTTTTCTTCCTTGACTGCGCTTCATCGCCTGCAGTGCCGTCTTCATCCATCATTTCCAGTGCCCTTTTGCGAACATCTGTGATGGTCCGTTCACTAATATTGACCCTCGATGCATTTGCGCAAGAGACTCACCGGCCGCCTTCTCATCCTCCTCCTTCTTCTTCTTCTGGCGCGCCGCTGATGCTGCTGCCTTCGCAGTAGTAGCCTTGGCCACCTCGCCCTTCTTGGATCCGGCTAGAGTCATGGAAAGGTTATGCACGCGATGGTCTGCTTTCAGCGTCCACTCACCTGCTGGCTTGGTTGACGTGGAGGTTGACGTGCTGCCGGCGCCTTTGGCTGGCTTGGTAGATCGGGTAAGCGGCCCTTGCTCGGTAGCCTTCGAACGTGTCGCACGCTGCATGTTCTTGTCGTAGTAGATTGGGGAACGCTCAGATGCGGAGCAGTAGAGTTATGATGGGAGGAGGAGGAGAGTTCCGATTTATGGCTGAGAACTTGCGGATCGATTTCGGCGGCTGTGTACTCGGAACTCGGACTCACACGAACAAATGAGCGCTCAAAATTCCAGCAAGGGAACGAAATGTGAATATCAGCGCACTGAAGACAGGACAAGACTCTACTCAAATGAAAGTACTACTATGCGACCAGCCGTTGCGACTGGTCGCCCACTTTCTAATTTCTCTATCAGTTTGTAGCACTATAGAGGCCCTTCGGCCCTTGTAATGTAAATTGAAATGGGTTAGCTCGCATGAAGGAAATATTGTGAAGTCGCCGTTGACCAGCGGAAGAACCAAGCCTGGCTCATAGAGAACAAGCTCGCCTCCATCAAAGTCACCCACAACAAGGACGAGACATACTGCCTCGTCCTTGCTGTCTCTGTGTGCTGCGGTGACAACGTTGACGTTGATTACGAGACCGATGAACGGTGCGCCGATAGCCTGGTCATTGCCAGGCAATATGCGTGCGTAGGCGTCCAGTCGTTCGTAAGTTTCAGGAAGTAGCTCTTGAATCTATAACGCCAAATTGACCTTCACATATCAATCCACCGAAATGGAAACTCACCTTGCTCTCCAAAAAGTCAAAGACTGGTGCGAGTATGTTCTTCACCGACTGATAGATGGACTGCTTGCCTTTAGAGTCCGTCATATCCCTTGATGGGTACGGTATGAGCTGGTGATAATTGGTCTTGATTCCGTTCGACCGTCTCAGGGTGAGTGGTTGTGCGTCGATCGGTGTGTCTTGGCCCTGCATATCAAGAACTGAGGTATCAGATCACAATTACAATCCCTGAAGAATCATTCAGTACTCACCGAGGTACAGTGGCGGTTGTACCATGAGAAGTGAAGGGCCTGGAAGACGTGCTCACCGTCGGACGTGGCCGTGTCCAAGATCTTCAATGCTCCAGGTTCAAAGCACGCCGAGAGACGTTCAAGTAGGTCTTCACGCAGTTCCTGTGGCATTGACTTGCACACACAGGCTAGGAGGGAGGACCTTGAGGATTGTATCGTCAAGACGTCCCTGCGATCATAACAGTCAATGGTAATGTTTCACGTAGGAGAGACGGCCTTACTCGAATAGACTTCGTTCGACACGCACATACCCAGATCCTGCTGGGCGTATACCGTCTACGTACGAGTTCTGAAGCTATTGCGCGCAACAATAGTTGTGTAAGCATTTATTAATCATATTGAGAGGTGGCCCACCAGCGAACACAGCTCTTCCACGCTGGTTGGTTTGATCGCGTTCTGGGCCAGATCACGCTGGTTCTCTGTCCAATTGACGTTCTTCTCTTTATCCCTAGGCGGTTCGAATCGTATGTTTTGAGACTGAAGAGGGTCAAATCCCGCGACCAACGTGACACCCGATTTGCTATGTCCAGCTTGCGAAGTCCGGCATTGTACGCCCACCGACAGAGGCTGTAGCGTAGGTGGCTGCGATTGGTCGGCCAGTTCTGACAGCCCTGACAGAGAAGTAAGAGGTGTGAGCAGAGTGGGAGATGCGAGAGGCGTTGTAAGTGTTGTAGATGCGGGTGGCGTTGGATAGGCAAGAGGAGTCGGAGGCACGGACGTAAGAGTTGTCAGAGGCGTCAGAGGACTCGGGGTTAGCATGTGAGGTGCTTCCTGTTGCTGTTCCAAAGCCACGGTGTTCACGGATTCCCAAGCATCAGCGCTACGAGGCAAGGATTTGAAGGAGCTATTATGATTACGGTCGTGCATAGTAAGCTTCCGTTGAAACGACCCAGAGTGAGTAATTTTAGGGGGCTTACTTTGACGGGAGCGCACTGAACAAACGGTCGGAGGCGTCAAGGTTGCAGCAAAGCTGGCTGGGTGAGACGCCTAGAGTGGATATGATGTCGTCGGGTAGAACACCGCCTAATCGTAAGGGACAATGTTCGCTCAGGTATGCGACAGTTGGAATCACTTTGTCGTGGACGGTCCTGCCAATGGAGCTATCTATGTGAGACATCCATATGAGTACGTGTGCGACGAGTCAAATCCTTGGAACTCACCATGATCTGGACACCGCAAAACATTAGCTATGTCTGCAGCTAATGTACCGTCGGCCTCCGTATACGGTGCTCGTAAATCAGTGTGAGCAAGCCATAGTAGCATGTACACAGACCCTGTGGACACGTCAGCAAGCAAACTTGATGTTACATTTCTTAGTGTAGAGCGAGTCTTACCGCCTTCTGCGAGTCTCGCCAGTTTAGTTCCTTTGGAGTACCACGACCGCAGAGTCCGGTACGAAGGCGCGTCTTCCTTGTTCTCAAAGTGGGTTCGCCAAAGTGCAGCGATGTTGACGTCAGACCAGTTACAGAGACTAAATCGTCAGTGAGACATTACAGGCAGGCTCACCAACAATAGTGCACCGCGTACCTCGCACACTTGAAGCTCAACCTCATGAGCGCAATCATGGATTTGAAGTCGAAAGACACCTTCTTGCGATTCATTTCTTTGCAAACTCTTGCCAATTGCCACAGGGTTTGGCTTTCATTTGGCTGTGTCGTCTCCTCCGAGGAAAATGCTGAACGAGCTAAAAGAACAATCTCATCTCGTACGTCGTGCGCTGTAAGGGTGAACAGAAAATTTGACAGAGACGTGCTGGTTACTTCATGAGGTTTCGCCATGACCTCCCAGGCCGCTTGAGGCTGGTTGCTACTGGCTACCCAATCGATGCCTCGCCGTGGACAGAGGGGCCACAGTGCGACAGGCACCTGCTGCTGTCCATTTGGTGCAGGTTCGTGGCCACCCGGTCTCCTGGACACTCGTGCTTTGGGATATGGGGTAGAAGCTAGTGAGCGCCGCGGCCTCAGAGTTCTTGTAGGGCCGGTTTCCTCAGATTGTGACTGAGTCGCGGGTTCACCGCATGGTACTAAATACTCATAAGCTGACTCGGAAGCGCTTCATATGAAACGATGCGCCTACTTGGCGGCTGTGTAGCAACTGTATCGATTGTGTGCGATGAAGGTATTGTGTCCTCTACGGGAGGCTCTGTTTCAAATCCATCTGTTAGTAAATTGTGCATCAACTCAACAAATACATAAAGCACCGGCTAGCTGTGTGTCCGACGATATGAAGGTGTGTTCTTCCTGAAGGCAGTTTCCCTCCGTGGAGTCCACCGGTGCTTCAGAATGTTGTACTTCCTGTGAGAGCCTCTCTAGTAGAGCACAGAGTACCAGGTCCAAGTTTGGTGTTACGGATAGAAGGGAAATGAGTCCCTCTACTTCGCCTTCACTCAGCTTCATTCTTGCGTGGACGTATTGTGCGTGGACGTAGGCATGACAAAAAGTGCTGAGTTTAAAGCACACAATATCTTTCGATCAAAGCTGATGGCGCACTTGCCGCCCAAGTCGAGTTCACTAGGATACTCGTATTGCTGAAAGCATAGGAGTCCGTATAGTCCGTAAGGCTAAGTGTCCGCAGAGGAAGCTATAATGGTAGGCATGTAGCGAGGTAGCTAGGAGGATAGGCATAGGGCACGAGGGCTAGGAGGAGCGCATAGTATGTGGCTGGACAGTTCGACGATGATACATACGATACATACAACGAGTACAACAATGATAGCAGCAGCGAACGTCGAGAATAAAGTTAGCATCACAGAGCAACTCGGCTATCGTACACCACAACAGAACAGCGAAGACGAAGATGAGGGAGCGCATAACGTACAGGTCTATAGTGATGTCCTCCGACGACACCGCAGAGCTTGTCGCTCACGTCGATGAGACACTACCACCGCCGCTGGTGCCGCCGCTACCGCTGCCACCCCCGCTGGTGCCGCCGCCCGCATTCGTGCGTAGACGCGCCTCGCCTAGGTCACTTTCGCTTCGTTTCCTCTTGCTGCGAAAGTCTTCGTACATCTTTTGGGCCTCCTCTTTACTTCGACGAGTGGGTCGCAGAGGCTTGCTCGGCAGCACCCGGGTGAAAGGACGTTGATTGGCACGAGTCTGCGCTTGTAACTGCATGGCCATAGGCAGTTCCCTGAGGATCGCCTTGATGATGGGCGTGAAGTCGAGCTTCACGTTCTGGAGAGCGTCAGTGTACTCGATGAGAATGTTGATGAGTTCCGGGTCCTCGGCACCCAAAGCATTGATCACATCGTCGTTCATCCAGATACCTACGATATCATCGAGGATGACGCGATACGACGCCTCGACCTTGCCCAAGAATGCGTCTAGATATTCGCGAAGGTGACCGTCGTAGGATTCCAGGGGAAGGACAGGCTGTTACGAACATTAGTTAGGTGCGCTTGAGACACATGCGTTCTGCTCACTATGGCGAAGTGCTCCTGGATCCAGAGGGCCTCTGCGTCCCTATGATTCTTCGGACTCCCC